>VOMN01003826.1:0-20956 GCA_014899125.1 Orchestia grillus
AGGCCACTCACTGGTTGAGCAGCAGGATGAGCTGCGCCCAGTCAGGCTTGAAGACGCCCCTCTTGAGCAGCGTGTCGATGGCGTCCACCAGCTCGTGCGTGAGGTCCTCCTTCGTGTCCTCCTTGAGGGGGTGGCTCACGATGAGGTCGTAGAGGGCCTCCCGCCGCCACTGCCTCACCATGCCCATCAGCACCACCACGTACCGTCTCTGCACACACCACCTCGAGCGGTCAGCTTCCAAGCACGGGCGTCGCCGTTCAACGTGCGCATTCTATTCGGCATTAATTCATAATATTAATCTCATACTAAAGAAAACCCCATTTGGCAGGCACTAATGGAAGCCCCATTTGGCAGGCACCAATGGAAGTCCCATTTGGCAGGCACTAATGGAAGCCCCACTTGGCAGGCACTAATGGAAGCCCCGTTTGGCAGGCACTAATGGAAGCCCCGTTTGGCAGGCACTAATGGAAGCCCCATTTGACCCTGAAGAAAATTAGATTTGTGACCAATGGAACTCTTATCTGTGACTCATGAATTTCTTATTTATTACTCATGGGTAAAACAAGAGCTTAAGTAATAA
Source organism: Orchestia grillus (assembly GCA_014899125.1). NCBI lineage: Eukaryota > Metazoa > Arthropoda > Malacostraca > Amphipoda > Talitridae > Orchestia > Orchestia grillus. The sequence goes on from VOMN01003826.1 coordinate 581, forward strand.
ATCAATGTTTTTTTAGGTATTTCGTGGATGTTTCAAGGAGTCCGTGAAATTATTTGGGACGAACATAAATGCATTCCATGCCGAAATGTCAAGGAAAATTGTACAGACGCGTAAGCTGACAGGGAAGCAGCAATAACACAGTGGAATCTTTAGGTGGAGCACGAATCTAAAAAAAATTGGAACAAAATAAACAATAGAGAAGCACAAAAGAACATAGCAGTAGAATAGTCAGCTATCGTAGATCACTACAGAAAAATGACGGCCGCGACCGGAGGTCAGCAGGGCCGCGTGAAATGAACGAAGACCAAAGCAGGAACAGAATCAATTCATTAGATCCTACGGAAATTGAAGGTTTTTCTGAAAATTCTCGAATCCTCAGACGAATTTGATTATATTCCAAGTCTGTAAAACTGCCGGTGTTATCAAACATGATTTTATAACGAGTTATGAAACATATTCCAAAGTTGCGAAGTACTGGAACGAATGGAAGCCCTACCAGGTATTAGTGTTGCGTTCAAATGAATTAAATACTCCGCGTACACATATACGAAACTGAAACACGTGAACGAGATGTAAACAACTGTAACTTCTAGCCGACCTAAACTTAGCGTAGTGGTTGAGTTCATTCAGGTGTCTTAATATTGACTAGGATGTATTCGAAATATCATCTCTGCTTAGAGGAGTTGGAGGTTGTTCTCAGGAGATTACGGTAGTTTGGGCGCGTAGAGAGGTCGGGGGATGGAACTAAGGTAAGAGACGAGCAGTAGGAGGCGGCAGGTGGGGACCTATAGAGGGGGGCCACAAGTGGGATAGAAGATACGTGAGTACGAACATCAGTTGTGGTGAACTGTCACCCGACCAGCCCCATAGAGTGGAAGAACACTTACGTTATCTAAGTACGCTGATGACGCCATTGAGTAGCCTGCTTTACTAATGACGGTCCGGCCCTGCGCGCCCCGTCCCTGCCCCCAGCCCAGGACAGAGGACGGCGCTCGTCTCAAGTCTTCTCCAGTAGTCAGACTGAACACATCCTCAGTCTGACGGTTTCGCCGCCTCAGCGAACAGCGGTGAAAATGGCGAAAGCTTGGGCGACCAAAATTATGCGTGATTACAGATGTTCCGGCAAGAAAGTTGCACTGGGTTGCGTGTTTCTGCTCCCCCGAATAACATACCTCCAAGTACGCTCTGTTTCTAGTCCTAGGTCAAGCAGTCCAGCTTTTTCATCGAAGCTTCTATAATCATATATAATTTTGGCTCCATCCTAATCTTTCGGCCTATNGGGCGGCGAAAACAATAAAATGGGGCGGCGAAACGGTTCTGACTGCACAGCAGCCCCGCACTGCGGGCAGCAGACAGAGACACCCACCAGTACGGGCTCCTCAACAGGCGTGAGGCGCGCCAGCGTCAGGATCTTGGGCAGGAGGTTGATGCAGAGCTTGTCCGTGTGTCTCTGGGTGTGGGGGCTGCGGCGCACCCGGTGCAACATGTCCAGCATGTCCTCCAGCATCTCCACGGCCTTCTCGTGTATCTGCACACTCTCTCCTCATTAGCACATTAACGTCATCATACCGCGCCTGCAAGAACGATTCTCTTTCCAGGGTAAACCACCCCCAGAAGGTTGTGCTGCAGTCAACGCGCTAACGTTAAGCCAAGCGGCGCCATTATTACCACATTAAGTAGTAGTCGTCAGGACGGCAGCGCTTTAGTAACTCAGACTATATCGCACAGGAAAGAGAAGAGACCATTAAGTATGGACCAGGGAGAACTATCTATGCACTAGGTGTGTTCCCACACAAGAATCCCTGCGCATAGAAACAGGAAGTTAAGAAGGAAGGGGCGAAGAAAATATAAAGAATCATCAGTGAAGAAGGCATGAAAATGTAAAGAAGCAAAGTGGCACGAATGAAAGAAGTCCCGAAGGTCTAGCTAAAGCTGAGGTAACCTAACAATGTCCGCCTGGGGATGCTAGTCCCCATAGCATAAGATAGACAAACGTAACTAACGTAACTCTATTGCCCATGGCCTATCCTATGCCCCCCGAGGGAGGACTGAGATGGTGCCAGTCGGAGCTGCAATCCCTTTCCACACCGCCCGTCATGGCTCAGGGTAAAAATATTGCATTCTACCCACAATCTCTTCTGTAAGAACTTCGTGTGAGCGACTTCAACACAGCACAGAAGTCACGGACTGCGCTCCAAAAACTATCATGCCCCTCAGCCTTGCATGCTAGAAATGGATAAGCCTGAAGTAAATTTCCCTAATATACCCACCCACCTAATCTATTTACAGCATTTACCTTACCTATCACCTTCATAAACCATTTACAGTATTTGCCTTATATATCCCCCTACAAAATCCATTTACAACATTTCCCTTCCATAATCTATTTACAGCATTTCCTACATATCCTCCTCATTATCTATTCACGGCATTTCCCTAACATATCCCCCCCACAAGATCCACTTACAGCAGATTGCGCCTAGTTAAGAGAATTAGGGGTTGACTCCATCTAATCGAACTCCTAAAAAGCCTTTGCTGTAAGTGACAACAATGTGCATTCAAGACTTAGTTCAGTATTTCCTACACAAAATACTGGAATACCAACTTTCAGGCCACAAACTTACACCCTAAGACTTGGCCAGATTATTAGTGAAGGACTTGGATGCCCCCGACTGTGGGGCGCTGTTATACTGCACAACAGAGCAGGACGTGCCTGATGCCCATGGCAAAATTCAGTGTAAAACTCATCATTCTTAATCTTAAACAATAACTCAAACTTTTACTTTGTCCAGAACCAACAGTAGGTGATAAATACTTAGAGTGTAGCTAGAATAATTTCATAGAAATTGCTCAAAACTTGAACTAATTCTATTTTTAAACTTAGGTAATTTCTTACCAACATCATTTCGTCAAGTTTACCGGTATTTAGCAATACACAAATCGTATGACGACTGGATAACTTATGTAATACAACGCAGGTTCGGCAGCGTCTCAGAATAGCAGTCTTTCTCACCACGAGACAAAAAACTATATCCACTTTGGAGCGAGACGGTTCCAATCGATATCAGCAAGAGACAGGGTTCAGATCCCCTTTAGGGCGAGACAGGGATCAGATCCCCTTACGGGCGAGACAGGGATCAGATCCCCTTTATGGCGAGACAGGGATCAGATCCGTCTTAGGGTGAGCCGGAAACCAACGGAAACTTCACCAGAAATAGACTTACTAGCGCACACGCGACCCGCATCAATGTACACGCGACCTACATCAATGAACACGAGACCCGCATCAATGTACACGAGGCCCGCATCAATGTAGGCCCCCTCGCCCGGAAGGCAGCCAACCGAGACCTGGCCACCCTGAAGAAAAAACCACGACCAGTCTTACCTCCCTCCGCTGGGGTTCGCGGCGGGTTTCCTGCTTAAGCTCTTCCGAGGAGGGCTGCGACCCGAACACCTTGCACAGCTTGTTAGAAGTGTGAGCTGCGAGGTTGAGGGTGCGGTTTATCTGCTCCACCCACTGCACGCAACACCACCAAGACCAGAGGGGCACAGCCACACGGGGTCAGTGAGTGAGGGGGTCAGTTATGCGGGTCACGCTTAGCACCAGTCAAGCACCAACGATTACGGATGAATGAGTCAGGGTTAATGCACAAGGATATGTACAGAGTCGAAGTGAGCAGCAATGCAGGCAAAACTCGTGAATGATGTGAAATTTTTAAATAAAATAATTAAGTAAAAACTAAAATAAATGTTAACATTCCGGGGTGAGCCAAAAACAGCGATTGGAAAGAAGTAAGAAACACACCTCAAGGAAACTTGCCTAAGTCCTAGTGTCATGAGGTTAGACATTTTTAATTGAAGGTCCTGCGGCGAGGTCTCCATTTCCTACTTACGAATTATCTTTTCTTACATTCTACTCTTGCGTTTTTACCTTCCTTTTGAATTTGCCCAAAAAATAATCAACTCATCATGCACTTTTGGCAAAATAATTTCAGGAAGAACCCATTGAAATTTGACGCGGACCACAGGTGTGTTCCCGAATAGGATTTTCTGTAAACAGATGCAGCAACATAAGAAAGAGAAAGAAAATATAAGAAACAATAAGCGAAGATTGCATGAAACTTAAAAGACGCCAAGTGAGCACAAAAGACAGTCTTGAAGGCCTAGCTAGAGCAGAGGTAACCTTAGAGTGTCTCCCTGGGGACGCCAGTCCCCATGGCACTAGGTAGGCAAACCTAACCTAACTAACCTAACCCTATTGCCATCCTGTGTTCCTGAGGGGCTACGGTGCATCAAGGTGGCGATCCGTCACACCTGATTTCTTGAAATTTATTTTCGTTTGAGCAACACCGAGCACCCTGCGTCACCCCCTCAAAGGTATGAGGGATTGAGGGGGCATAATCTCATGTTTTTACTCGTCAAAGTACGCCTCCATGCGACACGTGATTCTCACTCGTCAGAAAGGGAACATTCCTTTACAAAGCGCCGCGTTTTTAGCACGGGAATTTGCCTCGATGTTACAAGAGTGACCTCGGCCCTGCAGCAACTCCACGCATGTCCGTGAAACACAACAGAGAAACGGCGCCCTCGCATTCCGAGTTTGAGACCATCGGTAATACAAGAAACCCAAAAAATCATGAACTTGACAATCAGGGCGGTGGAAAAAAGTCATGCATTGTTATGCTCTGACTTCATTTGTTTTCCACATCAACTGGCAACGTTTAAGATGCCAACTTCCTGATACAAATTAACTTCAGAACGAAGATGGTGTAGCTGCCCCAACAAGGGTCGCCAACCTCCACGCCCGCGCCCTGTCAAACGCAACGAAGTCACGACGCGTCAGAACGTTTCCCGCGGTAATGCTCTTTTGCTAGGTTTAAAATGACCCACCGGCGGGTGGCATCGCAGGAAACGCGTGAGAAGTGACGAGTGTTGCGTAAAATTTAATGTTTGTGAGTGAGCGTACAGCAGCAGCCTTTTCGAAGTCTGTGCCCCAAATTAACAGCACAAATCCTACACATGATAATTTTGACGGCAAATGAGCGCACATTTCAGTGTTGAGCTAGGACGAGCGCACGTTTCAGGAATTGGAGCAGCACTGATGTGGTTGCCACAGCAGCGCACATGGGGGCGAGCTCTCGCTACCTGGCCCGAGCCTCGGCCCTCATCTAGGGAAATATTGAAGCGTTCCGTCGCCTGATCAACGGTCCCGGTGACCTCTTGACACCGCACACGGGACTAACATATATTCATGGTGATGATGATGATACACTTTAAAAAGGTGATATTGATCATGAAACAGTGCATTAAAACGAAGTAAAATGAACAGTTTGAAGCACAATGGTAAATTAAGAAAACATGAAACATTTAGAAATAAAAATATTAACATTCAAATACATCAACATGCGCTGCATTGCTAAAAAATGAACAGCCAAATACTAACGATGATCATAAAAAAACAAATAATTATGTGAGTAAGGACTGTTCATCCAAAAATAGGTACCGAGTTAGAGCACCTAACCCAGGCCAGCATGCTAGGAAACCACAGGGTCCGGCATCAACGAAGCGTAACCGAAATTATATACAAATATAAAGCATTTTATACACTTAGCACCTTGCATTACCAAACACAAAGATGCTAAAACCGAACAAACCCAGGTAAATAAAAATTAAAGAGAAACAGGTATTAAGAAACATCAAGCGAGGCAACACGAATCTATAAGAAATGAGATAAAAGGAAAGTAGAGTGAATACAAGAGAGCAGGTGAAGAAAACTCTATCCAGACCTTCAAACAACTTCAAACAACACGCCCACAGTTTCATTCGGAAACCGTTCGGCAGCACGACGCCTACCAACACCAGATATCGCTAGTAAGAAGACGCCAAACCAAAACAATTCTGCAGAGCAAACGTCCAAGAATTTTACAGCATACAATCGTTGAGGAGAACTGGCTGGCACAGAAATGAAGTCTAACGTACTACCTCAGCGGGGGCAGGACACCATCCTAGGACCAGTGCCGAGCTCCCAGCCACTACCCGCAGTAGGAAAATACTCGCTTCTCGGGGACACGCGTCACCAACACCGAAGGATTTGGCTTCTTGTTTCCGGCGATCATTAACCTAGTCTTGGCTACAAGATTATTCGAGAGCCCAAGTTTTGCCAGTCTTAACGAGTGCAATTTTATGCACATCTGAGCGGAAGCGTTCACCGCAAACTCAAGATGCATAAAGCTGTGTTAGAACACCTCCACTCGCCACCAACTGCGAGGGGTGATAACGACTTCATCACTAAAAAGCTGCAATATACAAGTACACTGGCCGCGACAGTCAACATGAAAACCACAATGCGCTGGTGAGCGAGATGTTGACAAACACTTCCCAAATTCTAGAGAAATGTTACGGCATGAGCTGTGAAGCAGTCGGCAATGGACATGCGCGTACCGTAATCACAAGTTGTTGACCAGCGCCTATCGGAAAATATTTAAATGAACGACATGTTTCTAGCCCCGTGAGGTGCCACAAATTCTTCCTACGACCAGCAGGAGGTGTCCACGCCACACACTCCCCCTCACCAGGACCCGACTCCTGGGAGAGGCACAGCAGCGACTGGGAGGAGTCTTCTCGTCTCAACGAGCTCTCAACAACCAGGAATGCTTGTGCGAAAATTTTCACTCGCGCGATTTCCCAATCCATGACGCACTCGACAGATTTTAAAATTCGACGACAAAATGAAGGTAAAGGAAAAATCCAAAACCAGCGAAGAAGAACACACGGTTGTAAAGTCGCACAAAGTAGAAAGTAACAGACTGCGATTCAAAACAGTAGTAAACTCGGTTTCTCGAAACACCTTCAATAAATTTCAAAAACGTCCATCATACGCCCGTCGCTACTTGAGGCGATGCAGTCGCTGCGTGGAGAGCTTGATAGCTCGCACGCGACAACTGGGGCGAGCACACAAGCACAAGGCTGTAGTATCGTAAACTCAGTCAGCGTTTGAATGAAGCGCTACTGCTGGGTTTGAGCCCTACTCTCGTCCACCCCAGCCTTCCTAGGGCTCTGATACCCCAAAATCACCTTAGTTCGAGCTCAGGCAAATATATTAATATCTGATACTGCAGGTAATTGAAAGATTTGTATGAAGTATTTAACATGAAAACAAGTATTCCCAGTATTTCATCTCCTTAAAGACCGCAGAATGTGTACAAATACGTATCCTATCAGGAGCCCAAACTCGAAGGTCAGATAGCATGAGATTCTAGTCGTCTAGTGCCAACACGCCCCATACTTGGCACCTCCATTAAGCATTCAAATCTGAGAGCACGCAGGAGTCCACGCTCAGCACGACACCTCAACTGGAGTTGGGTAGGCGCCTGATCTACCAAATGTTCCTCCGTTTTGCTGCACAAAGCTCGTTTGCAAGCCCTGTAAGGCAGCGAACACCACAACCCCTGTAAGGCAGCGAACACCACAACCCCTGTAAGGCAGCGAACACCCCAGCCCCTGTAAGGCNAAGAAATCCAGCCATGCCTGCGATGCCTCTCACACGTCGGAATTACGAGCACAATAGCTGGTCACATGTGTGAACATTTCAGCTCATTATTCCAACGCATCTCGTGTTATACATGTACTTTAGCATGAATTTCCTACTCACATTTGGTGCCTCGCATTATACATGTAATTTTACACCTGTATAGCGTACAAGAGTGGCCAAACTTTACACTATACATGATGGGGAAACTAGTAAATTCGAGCTAAATTAAGGGGTTCGAAAACTGTGCGCATGGCCCCAGGTACCTGGAGGGAAGAGTCGAGCATGGTCTTGATCTGCGAGACGAAGGCGGAGAGGAGCTTCTCCCTGCACTCGTCGTCGTCGAAGAGTTCGCTGTGACAGATCTCACACATGGTGGCCAGTTTCTGGGGGGTGAGCTGACCCTGATGCAGGCTCGCCAGGATGTTGATCAGGCACTCGCTGCACGGACGAAAGCGTCAGAGGCAAAGCACCGCGTCGCTGTGTCGTCCCACACACACATTATTAGTTAACTAGAAGCGCCCTCCATGAAATGCCATTCAAATTGAGGGAAGAGAAGGGACCATGTGGACTACAGGGAACGGGGTACTTGGGTGTACCCTTGCAAGGAAGTAACATTACACTGCTACAGAGACGAGTCAATTTACAGTGGAGGCCGCTCTAGTTAACGGACCTGACTTGAGGTGGGTAGTGATCTCTGAATGCTCCCCTGCCCAAAACACAGTTCTAATCCTATTATTTAGGTTCTTCATCTAAACCTAACCAAAAATAGGTATATTAAGATATTCCACTTTTCTAAGTCTGCTGGACCAAGCTCTGTCAATGCCAGCAACAACTGTATTGAGGGAGAACACCAGCGCCACTCTCCATTGAGGGAGAACACCAGCGCTACTCTCCATTGAGGGAGAACACCGGTCCTACCATCACCTATTCTCCATATCGCCGCTGCAAACCTTTACACCAGTGGTCCCCAGCCTCTACACCAGTGATCTCCAGCCTCTACACCAGTGATCTCCAGCCTCTACACCAGTGATCTCCAGCCTCTAAACCAGTGATCTCCAGCCTCTACACCAGTGGTCCCCAGCCTCTACACCATTTATGCCATCATCTGAACTTTTTTATGGTATTATCTAAAAATTTCCTATTTTCTAGATATTTCAGTAGACAATCCGAATATATTAGGCAGTCCTCGTCGCATAGGTCGCCATGACACGCAGCCCTGAATCGGAGAGCGCCGCTCGCCACTCCACAGACCTGAAGGTGAGCTTGTCGAAGACCTTGACGACGTCGGGGATGATGACGGAGAGATAGCGGAGGCACTGCCCCCGGGACGACACGACCACATCAGCCGTGTTCTCCATCAGGGAAGCCAGGGACGCGAACAGCAGGTACAGGGCGTCCGAGAAGCTGCTCTGGCTCTCCTCGTCAGGGTACTTCCTGAGGTTCAAAGGAGAGGTGTGAGCGGACCTGCAACACGACGCCACGACCTGCAACACGACGCCACGACCTGCAACACGACGCCACGACCTGCAACACGACGCCACGACCTGCAACACGACGCCACGACCTGCAACACGACGCCACGACCTTCAAGACAGCAGCACTGTCTCCAATACGGCCTGCAACCCAACACCGCGGCCGAAACAATGAGTAATTAGGCATAATTTTGGCTGGCATTAGTTCAAATTTCAATGCTCCACTGATGCCAGACTTAGATTACTAGTTAATTTAAAGCTCCCTATCCACACGAAACATGATCTAAAGAGAGCGAAGAAAATCGAGACCATTTAGTATTGACTACAGAGAACGAAGAATAGGTACTCAAGGTGTGTTCCCACAGAGGGTCACCTGCAAAAAGAAACCGCAAGTGAAGAATTAATAGGAAGGAACGACAAAGAAGCGATAGCAAAGAAGGTGTGAATATTGAAAGCAGCGAAATGGGCACATTAGATAGAAGTCCCGAAGGCCTATCTATAACCTAAAAGTACCCCCTAGGGATCCCAGTCCCCATAGCATACGATGGACGCACCTAACTAACCTAACTCTATTGCCTATCCTATGCTAATAAGGGGATTGCCGCTGGACAAGCGACAGACAACCTGTACTACTCACTTCACGTAGAGTTCCCTGGACTTGACGATGAACTTGACCAGGTAAGGCAGACACTTGAGGGCCTTGTTCAGGAAGACGTGTAGCTCGCTGGGGGTCTCCTTGCCGGACACGTCCCCACTGCTGCTCGACAGGTGGCCATTCTGCAGCGGCACTTCCAGGTGCCTGGGGCAGGGCGTACGCAATGCAACAACAACAAAGAGGCTAACTTAGTTCAATTCTTAGAAAAATAATGCAATTTAGTACGCCCCTGCAATTGTCCACGAATGAAACAATGGCGAACGTTTATGATCACTAAGCCGTGGTTTAACTACTGAACAATCACGCGCACTTTAGGCTAGTCCGAACTGGAATGAAAATCTACGGAATTTGATCCCCACGTATCACTTTATGTCGAGCTGAAGTGAATATAAGAGCGTCTCAACGTAAAGGCACTCGACTCTGAGCGACTTACACTCTATCCTTGTCCGGTAAGCTGATGTTGTCCTCAGCCCTAAAACCGTCGTGCATTTTCTCGAGGCTGGAGGAGGAGGCGGTCCGACCTGAGGGCTGCGTCTGAGTGCTGGGAAATGACTTGATGCGGGCACCTCGGTCTATGTAGTCCTTCATCAGCAGGATCAGCTTGCTGCTCGACACATCAACATCAAATTACACATTGAATTAAAGTGTAATCTTATGATGAAATGTATCGTGTAAATTAGCTCACCATCAACGAAAACGTAGCACTAAAATTCTTTCAAGTTCAAGTTTTTTTTTTCCACGCAATATTGAAATGTTTGATGAGGTCGCGCCGGTCTTCGTGGAGTGCCATTACAGAAATGCAGCAGCCGCTCCCTTGACACACGGCGGGTCTCGCAGAGGGGCCGTGAGGGGGCCTGGTCTGGCGAGTATTTTGTGTGGCACAGGAATGTGGCCGCGCAGTGTCGCTAAATGCGATAAAATTTAACAAGCAAGTCGTGTGTGCTCATGCAGGTAAAATGAAATGCTTCTTGTCTCGTATAACGCCAAGGAAATTTCGCTTCCTCAGCATGTGGTGTTACATAAATGAACGAATTTTACACATTCGCAATAACACCAATTATCTGTGGTAGCGGACTTGTTATGTAACGTCCACCAAAAAACATTGCTTTCTCCACATTCTATGTCCCATGAGGGAGTGAATACCTGTCTTTCCAGAAACATAATTCACTGCTTTGTTCAGGGCAAATTTTTTTATTGTAAGGCATACTTCGATAAGAGTACCTGCAAAACTGACTGCGCTATGGGCGAAGAAAAAATATCCTTTTGATGAAGTTACATATTATGTACTTACAAACAACGCATACAATTATGTTTTACAATTAATTTAGACTGGTTCTAACCAAGTGCTGAGACTGCATCACTGCACACGAGCACATGAATGAGGAGGGAGCTTGCGCTCGCCTCAGAGCAGCTCAGCTGCTGGCTGTCATCTGCAACGCATCGAGTTTTGTTGCGGTTTTAAATGACATTGCAAATGTAGTTCGTGAGATATATTATTTGAACTTGTTCTATTTTACAGAGGTTATCGAAGCTTTAACTTCATTCTAATCACATGGAACAAGTTAAATTAACATACTACATCAATTGTTTCGAAATGAAATTTTAAAACTGTGAACACCTTTATGAACACCGTTAATATAAAATACTAATTTTTTAGCTGAAAGGTGATCCAATTAGGGCTCTCGATCCTTTGTCTCTAATCTAGAAATGCCTTCCTCTACGCTCTGAATGTTTCGCATTGTTTTATTTAAAGAACAAATCACTGGCTGGGTGCGACAACTGGCTCGCTGGGGGCGACTGTAGACGCTGGGAGCTAGAGTGACTCGACCCATTCAAAGGTCACAACAGCACGCAATATTGAAATCTGTCCACGCATCAAACCACTCTACAATCTCACCTGTAGACGTTCTCGGCAGTGAAATTATTATTGATGTAAGAGTTGAGTTCTGGCTGCACAGCTTCTCCTTTCAGCTGCTCCCCAGCAATGTACACCACCTCCACCTGAACAACACACACTAGTAGTTATGAGCCTGTACCAGCACATACGCTTGGTAACGCTCTTTCTTTGAATTTCAGTTGTCCTGTCCAAACATCTGCTGTAAACAATATCTCCTTCAGTCAAGAGTAAAATAGCCCATGAAATATAATGATAAAATGAGAAATATTACGATTAAGTAGTTCTGCATGTCAGTGATGCCTTATTGTCCCTCGAAATTCTTTCTGCAATCGAAATAGTATTGGAAATACGATGGGTTCTTTTTCCTGGTTACGCGTAAGTGTTGGGGTTCGTTACAAATGCTACAATTTAGTTTAGTCGAACCACAACAGTTTAGGCAGGTTGCTTTCCTGAAAACTGACCTTCAAATGTGACCTGTCCATCGCGCGGCTGTATTTTATTAAAGAAGTTTCCCTAACGGAGCGTAAGCGTAGGCGCACCGAAGATGGTGAACGCTCACAACACAGCTAAATGTTATATATAGGATCTTTAATTTAAATATTAAAAGTCTGCATTTACTACAAACGTCCACAGAAACCTTGCCTCCGTACTGTCGTCTTGCAAGCCTCACTGTAGCTTCTCTCAGTTATTTCTGAGTGAACATAGACGCTTATTTGTGTGCAGTGCCGTCACGTACTGCGCGAGCAGGCATTTCTTGGTCTCTGGTCATTCCCAGTAGACCAAAAATATTCTATTTTCAAATTGACATTCTATTACATTTACGTAAATATTTAAGAATCTAGAATTCTCATGAAGTATTTTCTTGCTCATTGAGATTAATAAATGTGATGTGAACACGCAAGTGACGTCCATGAAAGCGAAATAAGAGAAAACTAGGGTACTAAAATTCACAACTTGACATGAATGAAACAAATATTTCACGCTCAGCGTTGCACCGAAACGATCAGAAATCATGCTATGCTGTTAACAGAACGGTCAAATCTTCAGGCCGACACAGTGCATCCCAGCAGAGACAAGTGAAGTGGAGATCACATCTACGGGACTATTTCCATAGACCAAGTTTACGAAGTGACACCCAGCCTGAGAGACCCCATCTGGCTAGAGCCCTGCAGCACTTCAACAAAAACAGTCAGCAGAAAGATCATCTGACCTAAGTCTCCAAGTCCCCCAACAAACAAACAGGCAGAGCGACAACATCTCGCTAAAGCTCAACAGCAAAATAAACGCCCTCCCACCAAGACCCCAACACAACAGACGCCATCCCACCAAGACCCCAACACAACAGACGCCCTCCCACCCAGACCCCAACACAACAGACGCCCTCCCACCAAGACCACAAGAGACGCCCTCCCACCAAGGCCTCGAAGACGGCGCCGTCGAGGCCGTAGGTGCTGTTGGTGACGGCCAGCAGCTGCAGCAGCACGTCCAGCGTCGCCTTGAGGAAGGTGAGGAGCTCCTCTCGCGGCACGTGCTTCAGCTTCGACAGGCACTCGATGAGCTCGTTAGCCAGCGTCTGGCTCTGCGCGGCAACAATGAAGGAACTTCGTTACGACACAACACCAACTTGGCCGCAATCATTCTCAAACGTCACGAGTCCTTGTGGCATGCCAGTATTTTACGCCACGTAAACAAACAAACGTGTTATACTTTGGATAATACGTAGATTTAGTTTGTACTAATCGAATATTTTAGAGCTCGGACAACGTTTTTAATTGTACTTTAGAGCTCGGAAGCTCTAAAGTCTAATTTTATTAAAGGCAACTACGTTTTTACCTGCCCTGGTCTTAGCATTATACTTTATAATTCAAATTAACCCTGGAATGGTACACTGGGGTTTCTCAAATCCCGTAGTTTTCCTTCCTTTTTTATTCTCATGGATTTACGACAGAGTCTTTCCTTCGACTAACCTTAGATTTAGAATTAACATTCGAGGGTTAAAAAACCTTCCCAGGAGTTCAGTTCAATCAATTCAGAAATCAAGATGAGGTCACTGGTCAATCACATTAATTAAGCTGGTCAGTGAACTGCACGAGCTAAAATCAGAACCTCTTGGGAAGGTGGCTCGTCTCAAGCAGACGTCACGTCGTGCCTCGGATAGCTCCAGCTCAATTTAAAATTAAAAGAAAGATCGATTTTCCGATTAATTTTTCTGCATGAGAATAAATTCATCCACAAGCACCAAGAACACCTCTGCCTTATTAAGAATCTACGAATCATCAGTCGATGCAATGTCAGAAAATTAGCAGTCTTCATTCCCGCATGACATAAAAAATCATGAAAAATCACAAGAGGCATCGACTAAAAACGGCACGACGCCATTTACCTGTCTGCGCTCAGCTGACTCGGATTCCTGCAGGAGATGAGAGGGATCATAAGAGCGACGACGGACGCGTTCAGGTCGGGCATATGGACGGTGTATTATTGTACGACATCAAAACTTTTTCGCCCTAGTATCTCCTATTTTCGCCGCCCAAGCGCAGATATTGGGAAGGCGGCAACAATTATAGATGCCCGGCGAAAAAATGAGACAGAGAAAGGAGCGATAACTTGCCTTTCGAGACGCGGGTCTATATTGTTTGCACAACACTACAAATTCTAGTCGAACATAATTATAATCGTAATAATCCGCGGCGGGAGCGACCCAAAAGTCGTCTGCTACTTTACTGCTTGGCGGTTGTGCTGCCACACTGTGTATGATTAATAATCAGTATTTGCATTAAAAAAAATAACAGGGACAAATAAGCAAAAAAGGTCTCACTTCAATGCGTAATCATCTGCAGTGATCTACCTCGATGATGCTGGCCTCCCCCACTAAGTGCCGCTGTCACCGCACGAATCAAGTCCCTATCATTGTACAACACAGCACAACCTCGCTTGCTGCACAAGCTGCAGTCCAAGCGGCCCTGCGATGCACCACGGCTTTGTATCCGTCATTCTTTCCACTGTGATTTTTGCTTTGTCGGATGAAGTATTAATCCATTACAATATCTTTGGTCTGAAATGACAAACACGGAATTCAATGACGTACGTAACATTCAGATTCTTGGACACTGGGTTAAATATTCCACCGTCTACGAGTCTGAATGTTACTTGCGAATGCTACAGTTTTCCAAGCATCAAATAATTTGTTGTTGGAAGTCCTAGAAACTTGAAACAATATTAATTTTGAGGCAAGTGCATGGGAGGAGTAACTGTAAGTAGAAAGTTAAAATACAACTGAATAAGAAATGTAAGAGGAAGTCTCTTGGGAAAATTCAAAAGTAACTGCAGAATAAACACCGATATACAAATTGTTGGGAGGAATGCAACAGGCCACACAGGGTTATATTTAGGAAAAGAAAGAGATGTGCAAAGCACAACGCAGGGTGAACGCTCAAGGAAATATTGGAAGGAAATGCGTGGGAGAATTTACGAGTGCACTAAAGCCTAAGTCACAATAGAAGCCTCTACCTGAATGGGCTTGCCGTCCTCTTGCGAGTTTCTGGCGGCGGTCTTAGTCCACTCAAGCAGCTTCAGAAGCTCAACTGTAAGCACACAAATTTAATGTTAATTCAGCAGCAAGAGAGTAGAGCCTCCGCTTCACAGAAGTGCACATTGGCGCACCTACATCGAGTGATCCAGTTGGAGCCCTCATAAGGCACCCAACCAATAATCGTTGCAGAGCATGCAGCTAATAAAAAATACCGTACTACCTGCAAGCATCCACCGTACTACCTGCAAGCATCCACCGTACCACCTGCAAGCATCCACCGTACCACCTGCAAGCATCCACTGTACCACCTGCAAGCATCCACTGTACCACCTGCAAGCATCCACCGTTCATACACGACCACACCCAATGGGCTCCAGTTGGAGTCCTCTGAGCCCGTTGACCGCCATACGACCTCCCCTCCCCTGTTCGCCTTTCCTCGACGGACACGAGCATCAAAACCGCATTCGACCCCTAAAAACTGCCATTCTGAGGACATTTTTTACACGTCTCTTCTAACCACTGGCACAGTTTTCCCATAGCTGCTACTTCTCGCCCCAAAATTCATAAGCCATGCAACAAGTTGATAACAAACACTCCTACAAACTCCAGCAAACCATCTAGAGCAGTACATCTCTCACAGCACACACCACTCGNGAACTGATCGTCGGACCACTTCTTCGGATCCACCTGCTCACAGGGCGTCATTAGATTTGTCTTCTGCGACAAGATCATTGCAATGAATGAGCACAGCAATTCACAACGATTAAATTGTCACCAGGTACTTCACAGCGCGTCATGACGAGCAACGCAAGTATATTTATATTTTCAAGTACAGAATTCTCTTATTCCCCTCCAAGTCATTTATTCGCAGTTTCTTGAAATTGTCGAAAAGAGCTTTGCGTTATTAGCTCGGTACAATTAGGAATAGTAAAATTAGATCACGTTCTGAGGCTCCCCTTTATCACGTAGTCAGCAGTAGGTAAGCAGGGTAGAAATAAACAACAAGCTTTCGAGGTCAGACACTTGGGTGGACAACATTTACTGATACGATTAGATTATTAGTTATTTTAAAGCTCCCTGTCCACATGAAATGTAAGAAAAGAAGGGGCCATTTAGTGGGGACTTCAGGAAACGAGGAATCTATGCACAAAATGTGTTCCCACACAGGATCCCTTGAGCATAGAAACAAGTTAAGAATGAAGTATAACAAAACACAAAGAAGAGTTAGCGAAGGCGTAAAAATCGAAAGAAGCAAAGTGAACACGTAAGGGAGAAGCACCGGAGGCCTATCTATAGCTGAGGTGATGTGCCCCCTAAAGACGCCAGCTCCCACAGCACACGACAGCCTAACCGACCCTATTGCCCATGTCACGCCCCTCGAGGGAGGCTCAATGAGAGCGCGTCCTGAGGCCCTCACCAGCGTGTAGGCAGGGTCGAATGCAGCTCACATGCAAGGATGACGGCAATTACTCCTACTCGGAATGATAGCTCATAGTAAAAAAATGGATGCTTGTAAATTCATACCTTTTGCAGTCACGCTCATCACTGAGGTACAGATTAAATAAAAAGATTCAGGCCTTTATTAATTATTGGCCTTTCAAGATTTGAAGTCATACGCAACGTTTCAACAATTAAAAAAAAGACAATATTGCATATTTTAATCATTTTATGATTTGCTATCAACGTAATTCGCACCCTAACTACAACCCCACAGGCTTGTTCATGCTTAACTCTGGTTCCTGAGCATGAACAAGCTGGTAAGGTAAGGGCTTCTGGTAGGGTAAGGGCTTCTGGTAAGGTAAGGGCTTCTGGTAAGGTAAGGGCTTCTGGTAAGGTCAATGACGAGCTTCTTCGGACGATGATGCGACCGATTCGATTTCCGAGTGGTAATAGAGTAATCAATTTTAGAAACTGCTCACAAAATTTTTCTTTTTTGAAAATTCTGTAGGTGTAAGCTAATATTTAACACACGCAATCCGCTTTAAAATAAAAAATTGTTTCAAAAAAAATTTCAAAAAATTGCCTTCAAGGGCAGGCCGGATAAAAGCACAACGCAGAGTAAACCGAGAATCCTCGTCCGTAGGGAACAATTTGTTTTTAAGAACTCAAAAGAATTTCATAGCCTTAAATTGGCTAAATCAAATAAAACATCTTATAAATTGTCTTCGTAGTTAAATTTCAAAAGTGTACGGAGGCTTCATAAACGCCCTGTATATTCACAACACACACAACTCGAGTACCATGGTACTAGCAAGTTATTAGTAGCACAGTTGTGAAGCAGCGGTCACATTTCTAGACAAAACAGAGGCATTGCCGTCCTACCCCGCTGCACACCAGACCACCAGGGCCACAGCCTTACTCCACTGCACACCAGACCACCAGGGCCACAGCCCTACTCCACAGCCCACCAGACCACCANACCCCGCTGCACACCAGACCACCAGGGCCACAGCCCTACTCCACAGCACACCAGACCACCAGGACCAAGCACCACCACCGGCCCACAGCAGCCACAGTCACACGGCACGCCACTCACATTATAGACGTGCAGGTCGTGCTGCTTGTTGTCGAGGGTGGTGCCGTTGTCCTGCATGAGCTCTGCGAAGGCCAGGGCAAACGGGCGGAGGAGCTTCTCCTTGCCCTCACTCAAGGACCTGCCGCACGGACGCCAGGTTACGACACCAGCAATACACACGTCACAGGTGCTGCCCTAACCCTTTAGTGTTAGTAGTCCTTATTAAATAAGCTATTGGTAAGAGGAACTCCAGGATCTAGCGCTCAAGAAAAGTCCAATTTCCCTACAAATCTCAGGAATTGAAGGGTTCTGAAGCTGACCTATCCGCGCGTTGCATGCGATGACGGAGTCTTCCTAGGTCAAAAAATACCCAGTTCACAGTTCACCACCCAGTTCACAGTTCAATACCCAGTTAACAGCTCAATACCCAGTTAACAGTTCAATACCCAGTTCACAGTTCACTACCCAGTTCACAGTTCACTACCCAGTTCACAGTTCAAAACCCAGTTAACAGTTCAATACCCAGTTAACAGTTCAATACCCAGTTAACAGTTCAATACCCAGTTCACAGTTCACTACCCAGATCAATACTCACTTCAATCAGCAGCTCACAGTTCAATAAGCAGTTCACAGTTCAATCAGCAGCTCACAGTTCAATACTCGCTGCACTCAGCAGTTCATAGTCCAAAGCTCAGTTCAATAAGTAGTTCACAGTTGCGTAGAACACAACTGACTGTCATTTAGCAGCCAACTCCATGAAGTTGACCCCCCACAACTGACGGTCATTTAGCAGCCAACTCCATGAAGTTGACCCGTTAAGTGTCACCCGTCGGAGTAGATTCCACTCTCAAATCGATACTTTTTTTGGAGTGAAATTCATCCGATTTTTAAAATGACTTTCTTTAGCTCTTTAAAATATTTCGTTTTCATTTTTAATTATTGTACAGTTAAACAAAGGTCAAAATGTGCATTTGAGTAATACACGCAGCCGATGACATGCGGTCTTCAGCGACGCTTGGCTCCTTAATGTGCAGTTTCCATCCTGGAAGATGGTCGTACAAGAGAGAGAGGGTTGACGAGGCAGCCAACACCACAAGCTCGACCAGCCAGTTCCGTTTCCCAACATTTCCCCCGTGAGGGACACATTTGACGAGCACCTGTTGTTGAAGGTGAAGCGGACATGGGCGCCCCTGTACCGCTCGATGGGGAGGACGAGCTTGACGGTCTCGTGCCACTGCGGCTTGCCCTCGTGGTGGTAGGTGACAGAGCGGTACTCGGCCGTGCCGCTCGCCTCAGCACCGTAGCACAGCGCGTTCTGTAATGGCGAGTATGAGCTCCACACTGCAGCGGTGCATGAATATCACCTGTGCTTTGTTAATTGGGGTACGAGGCCAGGGTAGGAGTTGATTGGGATGGCAGTTGACTGGGATGGAGGTTGACTGGGATGGAGGTTGACTGGGATGGCAGTAGACTAGAGTAGAAGGCCAAGTTAGGAGTCGACTGGACAATTTTAACTGAGAGAACGTCGGTCCTGAGCGGGAATTGCCAACCGAGATAAAACAGGAAAGTTTTCTATAGAAATCTAACTGCAAAAGGAATGCTCAAACAAGTTGAAATCGTTCCCCAGTTTCAAAGGTAGCCCAGAGAATACAGGGTGACGGATGGGAACAAAAAAATTTAGAGAAATGAGAACAAACGAAAATCATACAAAACTTTATTAAATGCAGAAAATGTTATATTCTACAAGAGTGGAAACTTCATTAGGCATATCGTTTAGAAAAATTTGTGTCCTAAAGTGGACAAGGTTTGTTGGTCTAGTTTGGTACACAGCACTGTTCGAATGTCCACACTAAAAGTGTCGCATACTGAAGGGATCGCAACGTGCATCGCTAAGATTCACGGCGATAATTCGTATTATAAATGGCCAGTGACCATACTCTGACGGATTACGCGTGACCAATACAATAGCATATCTAACGTCCGTCCCGATCCAAGTGCTACAATTGCCAGTATCCGGGAGTGAGCTGTCTTGAGTCTGGCGTAAAGCCAAGTCTCTAGAACACTCTGAAGGGAAACATTCTCCCGTTTTTCCAATTCATTCCAGGTCTTTGGCAGGCAAAAATCCAACAAAATGCACACACAGGATTGAGAGATGATATTTCTGCACAATGAAGACCGAACGGAGACAGAAGGCTGACCTCGATAAGCTGATGGTCGGCATCATACACCTTGACGGAGACCTCGACATTGCGGTCGCTCATCTTGCTACCCCTGGACACTTCAGCTCCCACCAGAGTGATGTAAAGGTCGTTCCTGGCGAACCCAGGAACGATCACTTCAGCAAGACAGAGGCGCGGTGCCACCTTCACTTCTCTGAAGGGCAGGTGGTGCGGGTGTTCCGACCGCAGCTGTGGGGACACAAGGTAAGGATGAGAAGGTGCCACTGCCTCTCTGAAGGGCAGGTGGTGCGGGTGTTCACATGATTAACCCTTACCTGTACGTCGGATCACATATGCAACAGTAGTAGTAGTGGTAACATAGTTTGCTAGTGCAGCGGGACTAAAGCCGCGTCGCTCCGAAGGTTCACATATGCAACAGCTCCCTAAAATAATGTGGTCAAAATTACCAAAAAAGTGTTTTTGTTCAATATTAGGAAATAATGGTGCAGTGAAGGGTTGAAATGAGGCAGTGTCATCAACTGAGGCAGGTGGTGCGGGCGTTTGAACTGTACCTGCAGGAACGCATGATTCCTAAAAAGGAAGGCGCACATTACA
>VOMN01003830.1:0-14047 GCA_014899125.1 Orchestia grillus
TCCTTCTGTTTTAGATTTCTTAACATTAATCTTTCTAGCCAATTGCCAGGACCGGTTCATTTTCTGCTTTAAGTCGAGAAGCAACAGAAAATGAAATTAAATTTCAAAAAGAAATGAGAGTTACCGAATAAAACAGTACGGACAAATTTTGTTTGTACCTTTTATTTCATCAGAGATAATAAAATTATACTCCGTAAATTTAGATTAGGCAATTTAAACAGGAAAATCAAAAGTAAAAAAGGTGGAAAATGAGCTAACATCAATTTTACGTTCGTTATGAGAGAGCCAAAATTCAGTAACGTACGGCGAGGCTAAGAACGTCAGCTCTCTTCTTCAAAAATTTACTGAACATAATGTACGATTTTGTGTTACACTTTTGAAGCTGCCCGAGCGAGTGAAATTAACATGAGTGGTCAATTAATTTTCATGGTCATGAAATTTGATCAAATTTCATGACCATGAAAGTGTTGAAAATTTTTAAAATCTCACATGAATATTCATGGTCATGAAATCTGGTGAAATTTTGTGCAATTGGAGTGAAATAAAATCGATCAAAAAAATACCAACATGAACAAGCTAGGTCGTCCATTCCTGGGTATCAACCCAAGTTCTGGGTAGGACAGATTTACATGTAATTATTAAATAAGTGATGTCAAACCTTTTTCTCTTTGTTCCAGTTAGAGGAAGTTAAAGAAAGGAACTTTGAAGACATCCACTATTCTCCTAGTTAAAAGTCAAATTTGCGCGTATAAAAATGGAGTTTGAAATTGAAAGCTGAGTGCAATTTTTACCATAACTAAGAGGCACAACGAGTCCGAATTGCGTTACGAATGCTAGAGGTTTTAAGGTTGGTGCATAGAAGTAGTAGTAGCAGTAGTAGCATTAGTAGAGGTAGTAGTTCCAGCAATAGTATAAGTAGTAGCAGTAGCAGCATTAGAAGAAGTAGAAGTAGCAGCAGTAGTATAAGTAGTAGTAATAGTAGCATTAGTAGAAGTAGTAGCAGTAGTTGTATTTAATGTGGATTCTAGAGCAAACATTGTTTCGGCCTCTCACCGATTCTTGATTTCGCCGAATTTACAGCTGTATCACAATTTCTCATGGCAAAAAGATTACAAGGAACCAGTTTAATGAAATAATTGAATCATTAAATGAACACTGGTTGCGTTGAAATTCATTCTCGAGGAAACGAACAGATGAGGACTGCTAGAAAATATTTTTAATAAATTCCAATATTGAGACTTGATCATCACAGCCAAATTACGTGAGCAAGGGAAAATTATAGAAAGCGCTTCGTTTACAGGTCAACGAAAATCGCACGAAGAACTGGAACGAAAATTAAACTTTTTTAACGCCTACTTCGAGCTTCGATGTCACTTTGAACAACAAAGAGGTCCATGCAAGAGTATTATAATTTCTCAAAACCACGAACCCACAATATATTCGACTGAAAATCGTTCTCTCGATTCGCTCTACGGCCTGGCACGAATCTTAAATCAAACTCAAATTCGTCTGTCACTTTTCTCAACAGGGACTAAATTCACCTTTCCACATAGAGCATAAAGCGCCTGTTACTGTTAACCAATTCCTGCTTGTATTTATTTTCATTCAAGCTGTCTTTCAAACACGGAAACACCACACAAAACAGCTTAGCGAACCCTGAGAAATATATTCAGACGTCAAAGGCTTAATATTTTGTTGAGTTGGTTGGTCTAACCAAGGAATTGTGTGGGATTGCCCATGTTTCACATGGCTACTCACGGATCTGGAAAGCAGGTATTGCTCAGAGTATTCAAGTCACCTGTGCCTTTAATTTGACTTAGCTGCAGCACTGCAGTAGAGTTACGCGTGTCCTAAGGCGAGTCGAAGTTTCGCCCTCAAAGGTATTCAAGAAATTAATTTCGGAAGTTAATAGTTGTGGAGCTTCTTCTTCAGCAGTAAAAGTAATGCCCTGAGACGCAAGCTTACTAATTTGAAAACGTAAACGTTCATTTCTAATTGTTGGATATGATGGCACTTCAACTCCAACACATATTTTCCACTATTTCCAAAGCAATGGCGCTACTTCCTTGCTTGAGAGTTAAAAAACGAATAAAAAACAATTAGTAATGACTTTGGATGTTAAAATTTCATTTTATGGAACCCATGCCTATTCACAATCAACTCCAGTTCAAAAAGTGATCAATAGGGAACACATACGTTTGTAATAGCCTCTTCTGTGAAGAAGTTGCACTCTCCTCACGTCGGATCCGAACGTAGCGCATCCACAATCTGCGCCGAGCTGTGTCTTCTCAAGGGATCTGATGAGCAGTGACAAAGCGCTCCACTCATGACTGGGAAGCAGGGTTCGATTCCAAGCTGAGCAGGAGGATTTTCGCGGAACCACGGAGTGCTGTTCTTGGGGCAGGGAGCTCAGGACTCGCCTTCTTCACATCACTCGCCCAGCAAAAGTTATGAGGCTCTAAAAACCCAACGATGTACCACTGTATGTCAACTGTGTTGGAATTGATGAAGTTTCTTTCTTGCTTCTTAAAACAATTGCTGTGAAATTTCTCTCCGTTCCACTCTTTTAAGTAGTTCGTGTCTCATTTTTAGTATTGCGGACTCCTAGTCCAATATTTCAGAAATTCCGGATTCCGAAAGGCGGCACAGAAAGGACTAATTCACATGAAAAATATCATTATCCCACTCCGTAAACACTACCAATTTTGTAGAACAATAATTTTGTAAAACTAGATGCTCCAGATCAACGAGCAACATCACGAACAGCTTCGTTAACAGGTCAACGAAAAACGGGAAGAGCAGCAACGAAAATGAAACATTTAACAACGGTCACGTCGAGCGTCGATGTCATTTCGAACGAGAGGATCGCAGTTTCCCTAATCGGAGTAGTTCGGTCATTAACAGCGGGAGCAGCACAGCAGAGTTCGCATCAAAGCATCAAGAACTAGGAATGGGTGAGCGATTCCGGGCAGCAGTTGGCACAAACCTAATTTACTTTCCCAGCGATCGATTGCCGATGCATTAGTTTTGATTACTCAGATTAAGCCCTACGGCTCAGATGGCCAATTTAATTGTCTGTGTTGAAAGCACAACCAGCCTCGCTCGCAATGAAGAAAAGAAACAACTAGGGATGGATTGTTAAATGAGGTTTGAACGTATCGTCGAACTGAGAGAATGAACTTCCTAAATGATGAATTTTAAGGCAGCTTGTTGAGAGATTATTATTGTAGCAGAGTTAAGGTAATTTCATCGGTAGGAGCAAAAATGGTAAATTTTCTCAATGTCTACTCCTATAAGATAGAAATCGACAATTGTTTGCAGGGAAACAATACTCTTGTATTACCACTCATTGAAATCAAACTTTAGTTGAGAGTTAGATGTAAATGACAGTAACCCATGCAGATAACAGCAGGCCCCTCAACTCAATACAAAGGTTTGAAAAAGCACCAGCGTTAATTCCGTTCTCGTAACAAAGAGAACATTACATAAACTTGACACGATGAGGCCTCAGCGGAACACCAGTGAAGAATAGCGAGCACATGCAGCGATGGATCGAACACAGATGATGACCCTAAAACTGGACGTATTCGTATTAGTGCGCTCCAGTCTGTACTGTGCGCACGTTGTTATTGGGGGAGCCAATCGAAAAAATGGAAAATGTGTTCTTTATGAGGTAGGAATATACTGTGGTATTGTACTGCATGTCCATATGTACAGTTTAAGGACTTCAGTAACGAGGGAAATTCAGCCTAACAGAATTGAACTCATCAAATGCATGCGAATTGTATGTTGGTTTTACTCTCGGCTGAAGATGCGTCTTGAGAGCCTTGAGCACTAATTCGCAGGTCCATATAAATGAGCAGATTTAAGAAATGTATATATGAAATGTATATGTATGAACCTTCGTTCTATCCTAGCTATAGTTCAATACGACTGCCACCCGAAAAGAAAGCGATTAAACATGTAATACCTGAATTTCGATTTGACTAAAATGAAACACATATATAGCACCTCTTTATGTCTTTCATTTTGGCAGCCCAATAATAAAGCCAGTGGCTTTATGACGCTCACGGCAACGCATCAAAATCGTTACACAGGATCGGCAGTGGCTTTAAATCTGCAGTATTTTCAAAGTAGCGCACCGCTTTTATCAAACGCTTCGCGGACGACGTCGTGAGATACCGTCGCTTTTTATGGTCCATGTATGCGCTCTGCTAACTCCTGCGCTGGGGGCCAATCACGCCCCATCAATAGTGTGTACTGCTTCCAACTCATATTATTTGATACCCCAAAAAGAACAGCCCTATCGGACGGCTCGTTAAGCTATGAACGTTGTGACACAGTTATCGAGTGTGACGCACTGATGTTTGTATTCACTCGCAAAAAAATTGACTTTAAACAATTAGGGCTCAGCAACAACGACTGGAGCAAAATTTTCAATTCGATGTAGGGCTGGAATGAAATTCCCGACTAATTGAAATAAAGTATGGATTAAAATGAGATTGAGCATGATGCACTGCTATAAGTTTTATTATTATTATTACAGTAGTTGTATTAATACGAACATTTATACACAGCCTTTACAACCATGTCTTGCTCGCTAAGCAGTTTTTGAGACGACAGATGGATCACACATGATATATATGATGTAAATCTACTCATTGCGTTAGACTAGCACCACTTGAAATGGTATCATTAACTAGTTTGAGTGTCCTCGAATCCAAATCCCGTTTGACCCTCACAGTCATAGCCCGTCGGAGGCAACTTTTCGTCCGATTCAAGCTCTACCACTTTGAGGAACAGCATCTAAATTTTTATACGGAAAATTATCGAAATTTCTGCATTTAATCAAAGCTAATTTTGGAATCTATTGAAAGCGAATGAAGTAATATCGTTTTTAGGTACCAGATATTTCATGCGATCGTATGATAATTGACAGAACTGTAAATTTGTTTTCGTTATTAACTGAAATAAAGTTCGGGAATTGAATTCTTCAACTTCACAAACGGTCATGTGCTCTGAAAATTCAATGACATTCTCCGTTGTTTTATTTAAAAAAAGATACATTTTTCACGTGCTGCATCATAGTGATAATTTAGTTTTACATCATTTTCCTTCATTTCACATCCACCGTAAGAAAACCAGAATCGATCCTGCCAATAAATACATCCGTTCGAGCTACGGTACAAACTACAACGGCATCCAGGCCGTGATGAACTCCGTTGTTGCGAAATGATCTCCGAGGTATGACTTTGATTATAATTATACCTTTGGGACTCTTAGTAGAATTCCTTTATAATCAGGCGAAGAATGTGAGGCTACAACAGCTAAGGACGACTGAGATGATGTGGTTCAGAAAATGAGGGGGCGCTTCGTTGAGAGCTATAACGTCTGAGCGAAAGAGGCCGCTATTGTGCCTGAGTTATACCGAGTTTTCAACACTCATCGTTTCATTGAAAACTGGGATAATTATGCAACCAAGAGCATAAAGAAAGTGTAAACGATAATATATGCAACAATATGTCCGTTGATAAAATTAGTTGGTCCTTTTTGGGTGAATTAATTGACTTGTGCGTCGTTGTGAAGGTAAGAGGCGGCTGGCGAACGTAAGAGGTTGGCTAATGCGCGAGGTTAGTTAGGAGCCAAGTATTGGCCGGTAATGTGAAGTCAGTTTGGAGCAAAGTATTGGCCGGTAATGCGAGGTCAGGCTGGAGCAAAGTATTGGCCGCTAATGCGAGGTCAGGCTGGAGCAAAGTATTGGCCGCTAATGCGAGGTCAGTTCAGAGCAAAGTGTAGGTGATTCTCCACTTCTCCTCAAGGCCCAGGTTTCTGCCCCAAACCCTTGCGAATGGCAGGCAAGGCGAGCGCTCTCAATCGGCGAGAAGTTTGGCAAAACTCGACAAGCAACTAATTTAACTCGGTCCAGTAAACTTCATTATCATCAGGGTAACCATTAAGCCAAAGTTAAGAGCCCAGAAAAATTACTTAAAGAAAGTATAACAGGTAATAGGAAAGAAAAACGTCTTTCTTTCTTCTCAAGTCTGCTGGTAATAAAACTGAAACATGCCGTAAATTGAGAAGACTCCCAGATAAGAGCTAGGTAGACCACTTGACTGCTGAGACGCCCAAGAACTTTCAAAATTGCCTTTTTTTCCTTTCGGGTCTTAGACATGGGATGTTGGAAACGAGCAACTTGAGGTTTATTGCTTCCAGACCTGCGTTTTGTTTACGAACCAATTTCCGAAACCAATTACGATTGAGAAACTTTGTTCGAGTTGATGGCCCGGAAAGTAGGCCGCTTTTAACGTTTACCTACCGGACTCCGTGAAATAGCAAAGATTTAAGACCTTCATCAATCATTGGGAAGGTTTTTTCTTGGCCGTCTCTGGACACATTCGCCTAGGAATTGGGCACCTGCCCGTCAAGGAGTGGGAGCTTTAGTGCCCAATTGGAAGTCATCAGAACAATCTTGCAGCATCCAGACCACCCACCGACTGAGCTAATACCTTCCCAAACACAATGAAAGTTTTGCGCGGAAATTAAGGCCGCAACATAAATACATCATATAAATATTAGTGTGTTTGAGTAAAAGTAATCAATTCAGTAATGACTTCTGAGTAGAAACATATCACTTTCATCATTGTCTATTCCACACTATGCAAACGTACATCCATTGCAGGATAATTAGAGAATTTCTTGTTGGAAATTATTTATTTACCAGAGCTTAAAAAGCATATCTAAGTAAATTATTGTCGTTCATAACTATTTTCCGGAGAGACTGCGCCTTACGTTTTCTCGTAAAAGCACCACATTGCCACAGCACATCGGGCATTCGAACGTGAGAGAAGTAATCTTTCATTTCGCGATGTCGACGCTCATTCATTTACGGTAGTCAGGATACGAGTGGTCGCGCTACCACTCGTATCATATTCACCACCCAAGTTCATCGAATAAATCCAATACTGCAACTCATGGCTGAATTATTCATTCGTTGATCAATTAAACCAGTCTTGAATTCATTAACGGACACTGTACATAATTCACAAGGCAGCATCAGACTTGAATTTTCACGGCTGCGGTAGATCCTCTAGAAATGCTTCAGGAAAACCGTTACCGTACATTTCCCGTTACCGTTACCGTACATAGGACAGTAATGAATACTTGCAACTGATGTTAATTAGGACAATAAATTGCAGATTAGGATACACTTTCCTCAATCCAATAACTGTCGCTCTGCAGCAAAGAGCTTCTCTCAATGAAGAGCGAGTTCTTAGAATTTAATTCTATTAAAAACTTGATCTATTTGAACCTCCTCCTATGTATTTATGTGTCGTACCTGCAAGTCAGAACAGTTTCAATTATGACAAGTCCGTTCAGAGGGCAGGCTTTAGCTGCCTCATGCTATTCTCTGGACAAGAAATGCTGTGCTGCACGAACAACAATGCGCGGGTGCCAGCGTTTTTCTCAAAAGCTTGAACCTAAAGACTGTCGTCCGAGGTCTGTGCCTCAACCTGCCGCTGTCGTGGGGGCGCTTGGGGCAATTCACACTCCCGTAATAGCCAAAAAAAGTCACGTGTTATGTTTCCAGACGAGTAAATTGCATCTTTAGCATTCATTCAGCATAATCTCTAAAGGTTTTTACTCCTGAAGCATAGTTCAGTTTCGATGCCGAAAAGTTATTGCATTGCGTTAAAAATTAACCCGGACGTAAAAGCAACTGTCAGGTAAAAACTGGAATAAGAATTGCCTTTGCTTAACAGTGCAGCTTGTTGCTCAGAAATGCTGCTAGTAAAACAAAAAGTTATACGATGACCGTTTGTTCATTTCTCAGCAAAGGCTTTCAGAGTGAAAAAAGAAGAAAATCCGTTGCGGTGCATTATTCAAAGTCCTTTGGCCGGCGGAACACAGAACCAAGATCTCCAGTCCACTTCCTCTGCGCTTCTCACATTTGCTCCAGCATTTCATTTCGTCAGACGATTCCGAGATCCTGAGTACCGAATCTCAGTTCATAACGCGAAGCGCCATCGGATATTCCGCGGACTATAAATTTAACTTCTCGTTCGCTAAGTTAGAATCCAGGCTGGCAGCGAAAAGCTCCGGTTGTGAGCAAGTTTATTTTGGCGAGCAGATATCCTGGCACATGGCTGGCGAGAGGAGAAGGCTGTCCAAACATCTGGCGAGTTCGTTCGAGAACACACACTCTCACACAAACACGCACACACACCAACACTCACACACAAACACACACACAGGCTGCTGGAGCTTGGGACAGGCCTAAAAACCGAGCTCCCGATGCCAGGTTGGGGTTTCAAACTGAGCGCTTGAGTAAAAAATGATCTGCTCGGCCCACGAAAGACCCCGACAAAAACCGCTCTGCATGCTGAAATCGGGTCCAATATGCGCTCAAATCCTTGGTTTATTATATAAAAAGTATAAATTTGGAAGTTGCACATTGATTTTGGTGTGAAAAGTACACGCAATTCGTGAAATGAAGAACTACGAATGCAGAATAGTGTACAAAAATTTCCTTTCAGTTAAATGAGTTTGTTTTGAAGGCCCCTCATATGCTTGGAGGAATGATATGAATAGCAGAAATGTGAAGGAAAATGTCGGCTAAGCATTCCGTGGAATAATCATCATCAATAAAATGAAACGCGCGCTCGAATACGTTCATATGAATGAGAAAACCAAGTCAACCATTCGTTGATTCACGAATTAAAAACGATGAGCAAGCGCAATACGCGGATGTTATTCTTAAAGGAATCGATGAATTCATGAACATAGTATTGCAGAAGTAATAACAACCCGTATGATTATATGTTGCATCTGCTTTTTAGAAATCAATACCGACGTGAGAATTGAAACTTGTATCCTGAGATCATTACCCTCGCGATGATTGTTCCTTGTTTTCAGAAATGATTGTTGGCTTGATAACAAAATTTCACCAAATTTCATTGTGCGTGACTTTTTATTTCTTTGTAAGTAAAGGAAAGCAAAATAATCTAAACGCTAGAAGCCCACTTTTGAGGTCTAGCCACACGAATTTTAACATTTGTAGTTCGTCAATACAATACAAGTATCAAATAACCTAAAAGAATAATACAAAACTAAGTTAAAAAGGAATAATGGGCATTTTCTTGATAATGCCAAGAGTTTCTCATGACGTCCTCATAATGAAGCCTTCATTATGACGCCCTCATGGTGACGCCCTCATGGTGACGCCCTCATGGTGACGCCCTNAGAATTCAATACCACGAGTTTAGAGTTGCAAAGATAAATTCCAAAGCATTTCTTGTAAATTCTACACCGTGCAGGCCAGGCTAGAGTTTACCGCCCTAAAATTTGCATTGTTGAGAAAGGTTCAAGCATCTCAGTTCAAGTCGTAACTAATTTGTCCGGGAGAGCACGAAGAGCAACTACATCTGCAGACGTGAGGGGAAAGAAATGTGTTCACCTGGTAAATAATTTGAAGCATGAAGGAATTACCCTTCAAAATTCTGCTCGTGCCTTTACCATACTCAAGTTTTCCACCGCTGAAGTAACTGGACAACGCAAACACTGGACAGTAAATGTTAACAACGCGAACTCTGGACAGTAGATGTTAATAACGCGAACACTGGACAGTGGACGTTAACCTCGCGAACACTGGACCGTAGATGTTAACCACGCGAACACTGGACAGTAGATGTAAACAACGCGAACACTGGACAATAGATGTAAACAACGCGAACACTGGACAGTAGATGTTAACCACATGAACACTGGATAGTAAATGTTAACAAATCGAACACTGGACAAGTCGCAGAACAATGTTTTTCAAGTGCGAGTGAAATGAAACCGCGTTCTCTTCAGAATCTAATTTGTGATCAAAACAATTTTCAACTTGTAGCTCCAGTTTAAGGTCAATACACCGAGTTTTATTCCAAGACGCTCAGTACAATTAGATGGAACTGCGACGTGTACATCGATTGCAAGCCTCACTCGAGGGATGGTGGCAGAGGATCGTAAAAGATGCCGTGCAGCGGTGCCGACGCCTGCATCGACAGCGAGTTGCGGCCCAATGATAATGGAGAATTGTTTGCTAAACAAACGAGGAACTTTACGAGGGGAAAATACAGAAAGTTTCTCAGTCACAACCATTAGAACAAGGGAAACAGAAAATTCAATTGCCTAAGGGAAACGACTTTACAAGAAAAACAAGAAAAATGTGTCGAGGTAGAACTCTAACGTGGGAAAGACTTGGAAACATCGCTCTTTCTAACGCTGCTTTTGAATTGTACCGCTAATTTCTTTCGTCATGATTATATGTGAAAATCGAAATTGAATATTACATGTCAGATGAGACCTTTATTCGTAGCTCGAGGTATTTCATGAAAGTTCGATTCACTTTCGGAAGAACTTAAACAGGATGGTTATTGACACGCAATTTTTTGAAAAATTCCATAACTTGGTTGCACATTTGCGCCTAAGGGACTGCTTAGGTGAACGGATTTCAAGTTGTTGATCTGCTGACATTAAAAGTGGCCTGCAGGGAAAAATTTTCCCTAGAACGTAATTCCTCGCTGATAGGAAATTGTAGAGCCCCGTTACGCAGACTGAGCAAATGAGATACTTTTTTTCTTGTACCTTTAGAAACATCAAGTGAAAAGAAAATTCATCCAAGCAAAAACGTTTGTAAAATTCGCAACCCTGCTCAATACACGGAATTAAATTTTTGCAAAAGAAACATAACAAGACAAAGAAACATCAAACACTGGAAAAAGTTACATTAGTCGTTCCAAGTTTTGATAACGTAGGTCAAGCAAACGTCGCGAAAAAATCTTGAAATAATTACAAAACCCTTCATGAGGCATATGGAAAGGACACCATTTGACTGGTAAAAATAAATAACAGAATTTGAGGTAATTAATTTAGGTTGAGCGCAAAGCTTACGCAATATCGTACGAGAAACTACTCCGCGCACGCGTACATTTTACCGGAAAAAGCCTTGTAAACTTGCTCTAATAAGGTTCGTTTAGAGAGACATTTTCAGAAGCAATTCTTGCAGCGGGGAAGTCGGAAGAGCAAGTTCAGTGAGTCATGTTCAGCTGGGGAAGGAGTTCAATAAAAATCAGCTGAAATAACACTGAGTCTCGATGCACGACTGCTTAGCAGACACAGAGGATGCGTGCAACATAAATGGAGAATTTCCATCCATTTTAGGCGTACTGAGGCAAATACGCACTTCCAAATACAGCTTTCAATGACAGAAGTAATAATTGTTCCATTACTGTAGGATGATTAGGCTCCATTGCTTACGTGGAGTCGATGTAGAATTGCTCATGCGCTAGCACGCTAGGCACTGCTAGAAACCTTGGCGAGAGAACTGAGAAGAATCTCTGTCGGTAAGTTTCCGCTATTCACACGATTCGATTTCAAGTATGGGGAAAATTGCAGGCATAAGAATATTTTACCCTTAATATAGACTAAGTTAAAGTTAGACTCGGGTAAAATTTAGCGAACCAAGTTGGAGTGCTGACAAGCGAGGCTTAATGACCGACTATTGTAATGTTTATAATTTATTAAAGGGGAGATATTCGAAATCATCAACGATGAGTCTGAGCTAGCGAGGTATAATACTTCATAATTGCAACGTTCACAATTACTCAACTGCTGGAAGCTATTCATTAATATTAATTGATATAATTAGGATGTTGAGACTTGCAGAAAAAAAATTCATGTGCTATCGTGGAAGACACCCAGAAAAGATGATATGCATTTTCACAAGAAGCACGTTTTCCTAGCACGTTTTCCTAAATATATAGATTTACTTTAAGAGCATCGACGCTTAGTTCTTGGGTGTTTTTGTTTGCACAGTGAATTCAACATGCATGCAATGCGAGAACATCATGCAAAGAACCTGTGAAATCGATACTTTATTTGCGACTATGAACATGCTAAAAGCCATGATCGACCTTGTGAGATAGCCTTCCTGCATATTGAATTATTCTCAAATGACGCTAAATCTTCTCTCAAAAGAAAGTGTGTGTAAAATGAAATTATTTTAAAATAAAACATAAGGTGATTTCATTTTTTAGCTAGACACAAGGGCACATCGACACAAGGAAAACTACTCTGGCCTTGATTCAATGATTTACCCCCGAGCGCGTCAATTTTCCAGGAAAAGTAGAGGGTGCATCGCTAGATTTGGATGATCATTGCGCTAATTTTGTAGGAAAGTTCTGGGGCTTCCCTTATCGCAGAATTGTGGGCCAATTAAAGCGGGGATCGTGGGAGACGCAAACCGGCTCAACCTTCCGCAAAACTTCCGCCGAACACCAAAGTCTTCAAATTAAAATCAGAGTTTCTTATTAATTTGCTGATTTCCGCCTGCAATTAGGAGAGCTGACCAGGTTTATAAGGAATCTACTCTCTGCGGAGTGTTTCAGTTTGGGGTGCATCGTACAATGCCTGCTGCATCCAAGAATACGTTTAAATATGTTTCTACTTGTAACATATCGAGAATCATTCTAGCAGTGCTTCGTAGTTTATTAGTTATTGTGGCAAGACTACCGTCATGGCGGCGACTTTTTCTAACTTTTCACAGAGACCGGATGCAAAGTTTGCCTTTCAACAAGTAAGTATGAACTCTGGTGGTGCGTAGGTATCATACACTTGAGGTTCAGATCAGTACTCTACTGTTAATCTATCTCTAAATTGATAATCTGTATCTGACCTTTGCTTACCCAGTTTCCCCTCATGTCTCCGTTTTCCATTTTCTACAACACTCACCCGACTATGCCACGGATTTGTATGGTGTGCTGGAAATCTCCAGTAAAGAACTATTTCTACACCATTAATGTATTATACATATTGAATCGGATGTGTTATAACTAAATATTATCTGTTGCATTCTCGACTATAGTGGGAGTTGTAATGGTACTGAATAGACTTTCAAAGAAAAGCATTAGAGGAGCACAGAGGTGAAATTTTCTCTTCAGTTTCGTAGCTTATAGAAAGTCACTTGGTCATTGAGAATGCTCTTTGTTCAGATTCTTTACTCTGGGTCACTCTTTTCCCAATGCAACTTCCTACAGAAACACACAGTTTAAGAATTCAATGAACGAACTACTGCAACAATCAAGTCACCCTGATTAAAGGTCCACCTTCCATCAATGCCCCTGAAATATCCCGGTGCGTGAGAATTGATGTCTGAGAACGCATTAGAAAACTGATGGCTGGCGAATGTTTAGCAATGGCTCAAATGAATCATTCGTACTCATGGTAATGGACAGTTTTTTGTAATTTAGCTATTGGGATTACTGGGACACTATATTTTGGGCACTATACAAAATGAGAATTTTCGTAGCCTTCCGTGCGCAGTCAGACAAGTCACTCTTCCAAACACAAGCATCAGCAAGTACAGCGACCATAATTATGCCGATACAAATGCGTATTTTCCGAATTAACCTTTGCTCTGAGGATATTACGGTCAGAACATCAGATTAGTTCACCGTAATCCCTACTTTTTAGATAAGTCACCAGGTCAGTGACATATAGCACCTTCACCCCTAGGTCATCAGGCAGCGCAGTAGGCTTCCTTATTCCGCTCTGTTAGTGTTGTTCTGGCATTCGCTTGGTTTTGCATTCACTACAGAGATACGAAATCTTAATTGAAGCAATGAAATAAATCTCGAGCTCTAATTGAGGCGATGTAATAGATCGCCGGTGTTTAAAGCAAGTGCCGTACAAAGCCACAGGACGACAAATCAAGTGGAAAAGTCTACAGCTGTGTTTTTTGTTCAAATTTTTCGCCACATGAAGAATCCATTACGGTAAAACAAGCGTCGCTACATGCGCGCACATGGCTCCTGAGTGACGTGCACCACACGTACGTACATGGCATCTGGACGAAGTGCAACACGCGTACATGCATGACATCTGAGCCACGTACAACACCCGTACGTACATGGCATCTGAACCGCGTGCAACACACGTACGTACATGGCATCTACACGAAGTGCAACATACGTACGTACATGGCATCTACACGAAGTGCAACACACGT
>VOMN01003831.1:0-21284 GCA_014899125.1 Orchestia grillus
GAAGGGGGGGGGGAATGGGGGTGACGCATTTAGGCCCGTGCAGTTTTAGGCCTTAAAATGATTGCTCTAATACAACAAGACCCTCCTTGTGATAACGTTTCAGCGGGAGTGCCAACAGGCATCAGACTGTGCCAGCCTCATTACGTGGGAGGGAAACTCATCTTCTCAGTTCTGCACACTGTAAGACCGTGCATTGGATTCTGCACACTGTAAGACCGTTCACTGGATTCTGTACACTGCAAAACGTCTCACCGGATTCTGCACACTGTAAGAACCTCTTACTGGATTCTGCACACTGCAAGACGTCTCACCGGATTCTGTACACTGCAAGACGTTTCACCGGATTCTGCACACTGTAAAACGTCTCACCGGACTCTGTACACTGCAAAACGTCTCATCGGATTTTTATCGATCGAATTACGCTGAAAAAGTTGAAGTTCATCTAACTATATACGTTTGTGATGAGCTACGAGAGTGTAATCACAAGAAAACGATAACAAAAATTTCATGAAACATTGCCCAAGAACATCTTGAGCGTAACTTCTGTTACACCGAAAAATGTTCAAATATCCCAGATTGCCAAGGTTTTCATGCATTCCAGAATACCGCAATTGGAATACGCTGTGAATTTTGGCCATGTTTTGAATACACTCACCGCCCTCTCACGGGCTGTTGAACGGAAATTCAACAAGTTGTCACGTTTTTCATATGTTCGTAGGTAAAATACAAAAGAAGTGATTCCGTGATATTTCTGAAAACGATCTAATCGACCTTGGTTATGTTTGAACGGATCTTGTTTACGTTAAGGTTTACACAGTTGTTTAAAACGGGTCCCAAAATTTTTAACACAGGAAATTTGAGAGCAGCTTTCGCAGAAGATTTTTATATTTTACAAATTTAGGTAAGTAATCTTCTCTTGTCCTAGGGTACAAAAGTCAGTCGCATGCGTTTCATCATGCACCTCATTGTGCGCTTCATTCTGCGCTTCATTATGCGCCTTATCATGCGCCTCATTATGCGCTATATTATGCACCTCATTATGTACCTCATTATGCGCTTCATTTGCTAGACTTTAAACTTCACCTCGACATCCGTGCGCATCTGAACAACCCGATCTACATTTCTTGCTACAACTACTTGCTCTCAGTATTGTTTCCGTTACTCTTAGGGCCAGCAATGCAGGACAAATGCTGATTAAAATAGAAATTGCTACAATTTCCTCTTATCATTGCTCTAAAAAGCTGAAAGCAGTACAAAATGTTCATGCAAATCGTGTATAAACTATTTAAATATTTAATTTTTCACTCACTCTCACTGGTCTTGCTTGAAAAAATGGCCCAAATTTGCTGCAAAATTCCCACTGCAGGCACACCTGGCTCATTATTTTAGCTCCGATAAGCCGTTGTTCTTCGCCTGTCCAATTCTCATGTGATTCAAAATCTTCATCAAACCAATTTGTATGATTTTTTTCTGTTCAAGTAAAGTTCCTAAGAGTGAATATTTCATTGAGAAACAAAAACTTGAGAGAGATATTAGAGCTCATGTTCATGGATGTGTCTGTTGGACGCAATCAGGATGTTAATTTCCCTGTTTTTTTTGCATGTATTGTGCTAATTCGTGGGCCCATTTACATCGATTGACGAGTGATTCAACAGCCCTCAAACATTTAAATGTTGTGCAAAATGTTATTCTTTGATACAGAGAACTCATGAGATATTCAAGGGATATATTCGATAACTGGCCAAATCAATAACGGTCGTCGTACACAAAAAATATTTGTTCCGAAAAACATCATTTGGCTCTCCGTTTTGCACATTTGAACATCGAAAAGTGGAAGATGGAGGCTTTCTATGAAAAAAGACAGGATAAATCCCTGCAGTGTTACTTGCGCAGTTCAAATATTTGATAAATTCCGTGATAGCTGTGACGCAAAATCTGGATCCGTTCAATTGACCTGCGGGAGCTAAACGCTTTCGGTGTTCTCCATTAAAATCGGGATGAATAACACTGACAGACAGCCCGTTCAAATTAAAGGAATTTTATGCGTGTGAAGAATCAATTTCATTTCTGATATTAATGACTGTACTGTAAGTTCCCAAGTAATGTGCTTCATGGAAGCTATATGGAAAAAATGCTCGAACTGTGAGCTCTGGCTTACGAAGCAGTCGACCCTCTCTTGATGTGACAGACCCATTCGTCAAAACCAAGGCGAAGCGAGTACTGCGTTCCCTCTTTTTGCCGGAATGAAGCAGCCCTGAAGATCAGCTGCACTCCAAAAGAACTTGGGCTGGCCGTCGATTTCTCAACAAGGCTCGCCTTTGAGATGCTGGGAAAAAGCAGGCTTTCCTGGGGCTTGAAAAATGAATGGCGGCAACATGCAGGGGCTCGGAGTCTTCGAAGTAACCTTGGTACTTTTTCTGTCAAGTAACTTTCATTGAACAAAATGAAAAAAAATGGACCGGTTGGACCTTCAGTGATACCATACTCAGCTGAAAATCATAGCATTTTTGGGCTTCAGTTCGTGAAAACATATGTGCACCTCAGGCAGTTCAAAAGCCCAAAGAGGTTCAAAGAAGGAGAGATTGGAAACCTGAAATGTGATCTTTATAAGGCGGCAGTAACTAACAAAGTTACATTGTTATTGGCATTATTATTATTCTTATTTTAACACTGAAGCTTTGTGTTTGATGCACATCCAGTATTGGGAAACATACTCATAATAAACCACTCATTTACTCCCCATTTCATCAATATAATAAATAGAGGTAAATTTAGACACGTCTTGCGTCGTCTACGTACATACGATAACTTAACACAAAACAAACCTTTGTTGCTACATTAATTTGTCAAATGCAGCATTGAATGATGACACCTGGTATTGTTCCTCATGCTAAAAGATTGATAGAAGGGATTCACCGATCATTGGTGCTTTCTAATTAGAAAGCATGAACGCACAGCGACGATGTCTCATTGCGTCTTTTGAGCTCGGTCGATTTGATTAGACTTGTGCTGCGGAACAATCGTCTAATTACAATGTGGCGCCCTTTGACACAATCTTCTCACCGCTCGTCCTGCGTGGTAGAAGACTAGCCCTGAAGTGTTACACTTGGGGCTGCCCCCTGGTACGTCCCTTGATTGGAAATTAGAGTTACTAGGATGTTCTTCCAGTCATCTTACAAAATAAATTTTGACACTAAGAGTCGAAATGTAACTCGTGGTTACTCTGCAGGAAAAATGACCATGTGATTAAGATTCTAACTGGGCAGAGCGGTACAATAGTTTTTAATGACTTGAAGTTACCGGAATGGTTTTCAAAGCCATTCCATAAAATAGTTTTTTGTTCTTAGAGTCATACGTGATTGATTTTTCAGAAAACTATTCTTATTAGTAGGATTCTAATCAAACAGCACGAGAAGATAATCTATTTTTGAGGACAGATGTGATTTAATGTTAGGAATAACTTGATATCGTGTAATGCATATCCGATAAAAACCACTTGGTTTATCTGTAAAAAAACATATGCGAATGGGTAAAGAAATTTTCGTCACAGAATAGAGCGCCTCATTCAAGTTCACACGTCAGGGTGCCATGTGCGAACACGCTTCACTAGCAGGTGTAACAGATGTACACGGTTCACTAGCAGGTGTAACAGATGTACATGGTTCACTAGCAGATGTAACAGATGTACACGGTTATCTAGCAG
The DNA here is from genome assembly GCA_014899125.1 of Orchestia grillus. Taxonomy (NCBI): domain Eukaryota; kingdom Metazoa; phylum Arthropoda; class Malacostraca; order Amphipoda; family Talitridae; genus Orchestia; species Orchestia grillus. The sequence continues at coordinate 3,704 of VOMN01003831.1, forward strand.
GTGTAACAGATGTAAGTGCTTAATGGTATTTATTGTTTTATCAACGTTTCGCTCACCTTAAGGACGAATGCGGGAATGAATGTGCGAATGTAATAACTGAAAATTTATATTGCAACTTTTCTAAAAATTTAGGTGACCATAATATTCGTGGAGTTCAACATTGAAAAATGATTACGGGCAAAGTGAGAGAATTTAATATCAGTCACTAATAAATAACGTAAGGCATTCTCGACGATTGCAGCATTTGGCGCGAGGTTTCGTAATAGATTTAAAGTTTGAGATCCTATCATCCACCATTTTCTGTCAGAAGAAAAAATTAAATCCACACGTTCCAATGCACCTTTCCGGACATAGCTTGAAAATATAGACACTGATTCAAATCTTTCGTGTGAGAAAGCATTATTGTTTTCTACCGACATCTCACGAAAATATGTTACGTCTAAGAAGCTCACGAAATGAGTCATTTTCGGATTCACTCCTTCGAAATACTCATTTTGAGCTTGAAGTGGGGACCCTCAACTCAGTTCATCTGTGGTTTCTTTTTCCAGACTCCTATCCTATTATAAAAAACAAAGGGCGCGCAATCAGGACGTTTCTCAACACAGAAGAAACAGTTCCTGAGAGCTGGCAGCATATCGTAATGGATCTTTGTATCTCGGGTGCCAGCGGAGGCCTGTGGCTGCAATGACTCAACGTGTTGCAGGGCAGTCACAGTCCAGTTTGAAAAATGGAAAAAACCATAGCGACACACACACGCACAGCGGAATTTCAGTGGTCCGAAAATGTGACATAACATAATTGCTGGGGTTAAATTAACTGATACATTCAATTGAGGATATTAGAGAAACTCTGGTTTGAGAACAACGTTTGAATTGGGGAACCCATCACGATTCACACACTCGCACACACCCACCCATACACACACACACACACACAGACACACACACACTCACACACACACATGCACACATACACAAACCGCCACACAAATAACAGAATTTCAATAGTCTCAAGAATTAGAATAACGTCCTGATACATGTGTAGAGGCCAGGCTAGCTGGTGGGGAAGATGCCCCACTGGCCTCCGTGGCTATGCACAGGGGAACTTTACTTACATCTGTAGGGAAAAGATTACCGCAATCCAACCGATACGGTCGAGGATTTTGGGTAGACTCTAAATGAGAAGAAAGGCGTAGAGATATTGATCTGCATGCAGGATAACAGACAACAATCAAAAACAGACTCAACTGACTGAAAGAACAATGAATTCATGTGACACTGATAGCGATACTATGCACAAGTGTATTCATTTCATCCGTTTAAAATACAGAATCGAACCTTTTTTTACCGATTGGAATTAACCCTTAACTGCTGATTGTGCTATATCTGGCACATAAGTTTTAAGCTGGGAAGTTTTTGCAAAACGCCGAACAGTCTTGTTGCATATGTACATAAGGCTACAAAATTCCTCCTAAGAGGCTAAATACAGCCTTACTGTCAAAATAATTGGGTCGTATAAGGGTTAAACATATTCATTGATAAACAGTTCTTCTCTTTCGGTCGTTAAGTATCGTCTTCAATAAAATAGCTGTAAATCAAGCACGGCTTTCTCCAGGTAATGTGATGATGCTCCGAATGGCAGTCAGGACAGCGCTATGGGGCATTACGGGCCTGAGGCTGCTGCCGCTGCTGCTGCTGTTACTGCTGCTGCTGATGCTGCTGCTGTTGCTGTTTCTGTGCTTCTGTTGCTTCTGCGTCTGCTGTTGTTGCTTTTGTTGCTGCTGCTGCGCCTTACACATACGCGTCTGATGGACCACCTCGTCCTCTCATCGTTGGCCTGACAGCCTCGTTTCTTTGTATAGGTGGAATGGAATAAGAAGGGAACTGGATTCAATTCAATAATGAAAACACAAATAAATAAATCATTATCAATAAAAAATCGTTTCTGTTATTCTGGATATCTGACAGAGAAGTTAGCTTTGCTGAGTTAATTTTTACGTTGAATTATGCTACTGGATTGTAGGTTCACTATGTGTTCGTGCACTACTTTGATGTTCTTTGATATCGCTCTCAGCGGTCTCAATTTTAAACACGTCGGTATAAAATTTATACACGAATAATGCATGAAAGACTCCTGTATTGAAGGAACGAACAAGATCTCTTACGGAATCCAATGATAGGACGTCTGCAGGAGCATCGCACGACGTAGCGCCATCGGAAGCCAATGTGCACCCACAGCGACGTCTCTGATGTGCACGGAAGGTTGAAGAAAATTGGCGAGAAAAGTGGTCCATAGAAGGAACTGTTTTTAGGTTATTAAGTAAAATTACAAACATACATAGGGTATGAAAAAATTATTATCAAAGTAAGGTACAGTACGATACCGCACAAAGCATCGTAGAAAAGTCTTGTACTAAACTGTTCACGGCTAAAAATCCCCTAAACTGTGTATGTATAGATTAATTGTTGTCAGATGAAAATTTCTTGAATTGGGCAATTTACTACAAGGAACTAGTACACGGAAAATAATTTAACGACTGGGACACAATATTAGAATGCGTTCACCCAAACTACATATAACTGCGAACTGCAAAGTCAGCTCTCAATTGAGATTTATTTTGGTATTTTTGTTAGAAAACTTGTAGAGAGTCAGGAAATGAGATAGGCTTTCACTTAGGGGACAAAAAGGGACGGAGGGACGTGTTTTGCTGAGAAAGGCAAGCACGTGTCAATCCGCGTGGGGACCGGCATTTCCTGTTATTTTCAGGTCGAATCGCGAACGAGAGTTAATAGGAAATAGAGGAACTTTCAAAAATATTTCAAGGTTTATGCAGTGTAGATGATGATAGCTTTGACAACTGAACATTGACGAATGGAGAAGGCGTGTTGCTTAACGCCATCTCATGTACATAATGAATTCGAAAATGTTGTATGTAATTAGTTCGTGTGAGTACGTTATGAGTACGTCAAAGTACGTTCTGAGTCACTCGGAGTGCGTAATGAGTACGTCAGAGCGCGTAATGAGTTCATCAAAGTGCGTAATGAGTTCGTCGCGGTCAGGAACGAAGGTCATGTTGCAAATCAATCGAAAATTTAAAAACGAAAGTGATACAGTCGATCGAGTCGTTGAAGTGATCCACTGGTTTTAGTTTTGAAGGCGGAAGAGATAGAAGAGTAGTAAGTGGCGGCTTAAAAAGATGAGTGTTTGGAAGAGAAGGAAAGGCTATGAGGAGTGTGAAAAAGTATTGAAGAGAAATGAGATTAGTAAAAATTATTTTTAAGGCCTAAACTGTGAAGGGAAATTCGGTATAAGTTGTGGGAGCTCGAACGAAAGTTTATAAAAGGAAAGACAGTGGATTGATGAATAATAATGTAAAAATGGTGATAAAATGTTGTAAGCTGAAAATGACACGAATTGATCAATCTGCAAAGGGTTCTAAGTTGCTGAATTGAATTTGATGAGACGTGTCAAATTTCAGCAACTAAGCACCAATTGAAGTGAAAATGTTAGAACTAAATCAAAATTGCTGGCCCTATTTATCCCTACAGTTTTAACGCTTTCAAAAACGCTGGAGAAATACAGACTCTATTCCTTTCGAGGACGGACTTATGTATTTTACTACCCCTTTATCTCATGGGAAGAATGAGTGATATTTGCATTTAGTGACTAAAAATGGATGTTACTGAATAATTGAAGTTCGACAGCATTGGAGAGCGAAAAGATTGCTGAGTTAGAGAGGTATGTTTGCATGAATTCTGCCGGAGACCGTATTGAATGGAGGATGCTGGTGCACCAACACAACAATAACTCAGATTTGATTCAGTCGACTTTGAATGAAAGAAAGAAGAATTACACTCTCTTTGCTGTCAGGGTATATACCTAAAGTGTCAACTTCTAGAGCTGCTCGATCAAACGTGTTCTTGGCCAGCTTACTCGTTCAAAAATGAATATGTAGATGCGTGGGCCACTCTGAAACGGTCACACTGAAACAGAAATTTGAGTCCAGCTGATTTTCTTTCTGAGTTTTAGTTTGGTCCAAAATGAATTCACTTTTGTAAGTCACATGGATATAATTTTCCTCTGGTGGGTCAAGAACATTTAATTTATGTCTTTTGTTGCAGCCGTAATAAAATATCGGGTGATTTAAACCAGCATCTGGTGCAAAACTAAGTACGAGCTAAGACCGGCAATCGTTTTTTTTCAGTGGCAGGGACAGAATGCCGGAATTTGCACAAATCTTTTCACTTGCATAACGGACACCGCGCCAATATTTCTGGGAAACTGCCTACGTTTGAGCAAGCAAAAAAGATATTTTTTGCCAGGTTCTACGACAGCTATTAACTTGATGAATTTGCATGATTTTTGAAAAGTTTTCTCAAAAAGTGCTTCTTAAAACGGACAACTGTTTTCTGATGCGGTTGAGTGTGATGTGAGATGGAAAGACAAACGCAAGTTGAAGTGCATTTATCGATATCTCGTGGCCATGAGGTCCGGAAACTCGGGATAGCTTTGGCTTATTTTTCAATCCTGTATAGCACCAAAGAAATAAAAAGCATTGGCTAAACTGTACTTTGAGACTTCATTTATATTTTCCAAGGTAATTAAGATATGAACACAAGCTGCCTGTCTCTCACGTGCACTTGGAGAGCCCGTTACTTCTCCTGACTTGAGAAGAAAAGTGAGCCAGTCCAAGCTACGTACTAGAGCTGTCCATCTAACCCTAAAAGCCTAAACTATGTTGGAAGCAGATGGAGAACATAGTGTAATTTACATAACGAAATTTAAGTGGAAAAAATGCACATTTCTAAAATAAGAAAACAAAGACTCAGACAAAATTAAAATGTTCCTACATAGTCAACCTGCGTTAAAAAAAACTGAGCACAGTTTGGACGGTTGATTCACGTACAGTGCAACGGCCCTGAGGTAATGTCTGAATTTAGCGCCGTTTTTTTGTGGATGTGCAAAGAGTCCAGAATTCTTAAATCTATTGTAATGCTTGTTGAGTCTATTATTGAAAAGTTGCTTTGTCTGAAAGGATGATTTAAGTTTTCGCAGTGGGTTCGAGGGTTTGAGTGAGAAGGTTTTTGTAGCTGTCCATTAGTTCTATGACTAATGCCTAGATGTTCTGAAAATCTGATCCTTGCTTGTCGAGACGTGCTCGTACACGCTCGTACATACTCTTACATACTGGTGCACACTCGTGCAAAGATGGCGTGTGATGCTCCATAGAAGATGGCGCGCGTTTACACACATTCAAGATGGCCTTATACAATGATGACATCTACAAGATGGGTTTATTCGTACAATATAGCATGCGGGCTTATATGTACGAGATAGCCTTATACTCGTACAATGATACTGAGTACAAAACAGACTCATACATACATGTTGGGGTGCGATTACACCCATAAAAGATGCGTGAGATTTCATACCTACAAGTTAGCCTCATACGATGATGATATGTACAGGATGGGCTCGTACGCGCGGCTTATTCGACAGCCCTCACGCGGCAGCGCTGTTTCAACGCTTGAGAGCGCGTCGCCTGTAACGCGGCGTCGTAACTTGAATATTGGTGGCCAATAATGGCGCGAGATTAAGGCTTTATTTATTAGGACACAACTCAGGAGGGAAGAAGCCTTCTATATTTTGCGTTAGTGGCCAGGGTATATTACACAATGGTGCGTTGACGTGAACTTGAGCTGAATGCACGTGTATCTTTTCATAGCCAGTAGTGAGGAAAATTAGTGAATGTAGCCACTGTCTTTAGTGTGGGCAAATGGGAACGTTCATAAATAAATGCACTGACCTCAACAATAGTAAAGTGGAACGGAAATAATTGTTAGCTGTCCCTCTACAAAAATGCAGAATGTTATACATTGAATTCATTGCAAGAATGCACACCAGTGTCCCCCTCATCAGTAAAGTGGAATATTGATTAGCATGTTTCCACTGGCCTGAACAATAATAACGCCTTACAATAACGAGCCAACATGTGTTATCACAATCAAAGAAGCATAGTACTGATGTATTACCACTATCCTCAATATAGGAGTGGAGTGAAACGTTAATATGTACTTACAACATCATTTTTAGCAACTGGAAAAGAAAGATTAATGAATGTGTAACTAGTGATCTCGAGAATGAATTAGGACGTAGAATATTAATGAATGTAACCAAAGTTTTTGACGTATGTGAAGCAGAAAGCTAATGACGGTAACCAGTGGTTTCCAAGTCAGCCCCGTTGAAAGAACTTACACTCTTTCATTCTTAAAACATGTTGCGTTAATAAACGATTAACCTGTTATGCAAATAGGGTTAAAATATAACATCTGTTGTAGGAAAAATAAATTTCTCAATCAATCGAAAACATTTCAGAGCGCTTCAAGAGCTCGAACCATACATGGAACGGCAAATAAAACGATCTGGTCGAATAAAGAGGTTTTCAGGGCCAAATATTCTCACTCAGGAAACGAATGGAAAAATATTAACGACGTTACTAAAAGGGCTGCGTGTAAACTACGTTTGAATATGAATTATTGGAAGAAAACTTCTCTGATGGAATAGTGAACGAATCTAAAAAATTAGGGACCAGCAGGAAGTAACTTTTGTCACAGGATCACTGAGAGGATATGTGGAGCTTTCAATTGCTCCAATGATTTGAATACTGAACAATCGGACAGCAGAGACTTTAAAAAGTTCATTTGGCGCAAATAAATTGTACCTTTTTTACTAGATTCACGTAGTTAGATGTTTTAAAGAACCTCAAATGTGTTTTAACGTTTTAGAAATTGACCGTATAATCATAAACTCTCTTACAAAACCAAGAAGTATAAGGTTGAATTGCTTAAATAGAATACCTAAAAAGATAAGTAAACCTCACAATGCTCTCGTCATAAACGGTATCACTGAATTTATTTTTCATCTTGGCTTACAAATCAAGAGTCGATTCGCTGCGATTAATTGATGCGACTATGGCCAAGTGGGTATCGTCAGCAACCAATCAACCCTCAATTTTTTAGCCATAGTGAAAAAATAAATTCAGTGAAGCTCTTTTCGTACAATACGACGAAAGTAATGAGAGGCTTAGTTATTTCCATAATTTTCCGAATCAGACTTTTTTTGCTGTTTGTATTGATCAATCAATCATAAGTTATAGGCGTAGGTTAAATATTCCCAGTTCATATAAATAGGATGAATAGCGTAACGCAAATACAAAATAAACGATCGATTAAAAATGAAGACTTGAATAATATGCAAGAAAAATCCTAAAGTAGAACCAGAGAGCGAAGCCGTTATGTAATTACAAGTTGCTCTGTCATTGAAAGCCGCGGTGGTAGCCAGCACGCCAAGATACCAGAGCTATCATGCCCGTGGGGTAGCCCGCGCTTCTTTCTACCCTAAAAGGAGGAATTCCTTTTCCAAATTATCACAATTACAAACATGGACCGCGAACAAGGAAAAAATTTGACGAAGCATTGCATGGGTCAGAGAGCATACAGGTAAATTCTTCAAAGCAATTATTTGTCCTGAAGTGTGGCCGGATAACTCGATATAGCCCGGATCTGAATAAACTACCAAATTATTGGTTACGTTCGCACATTCACGTAAATTTTAGGCAATAGTGAAGTAACCGACTGATATGTATGTGTTATCATTATATCAACAAAAACTGTTGATTTTTCGCGACAGTCATACATATTAGCTACAAATGAACATATATTTATAAAGATGCTGTGATGTTTGCCGATGTAGCGGATGTTCGAAGGGTATGGCGTCGTTCATTTAAAGGGCTAAAAAATATTCCAACAATGTCAGTGCCACTACTAATATCTAATATTGCCAAAATATATACGTGCTCTGTTTGCGTAGGTAGAACCTAGTTTGAGAAATGAAGGTGTGTATATAACACTGAAAACGTGCATGAGAAATTCAATTTCATCTATACGATTTCAATGGGCAAAAAAATTGTTTTCTGTATCATCGCAAGTGTAAATTGTTCTGTGAATCAATTCATTTTGAAGTTGTCAAATACAGTAACAAACTGAACCTTAAATTTTCATATTTGATTTCTTCGGAGATGACGCAATCAGATACTAATCATGTGACTGCAGAGTGGCCTCGTCAACCTAAAAAAATATTTCCTTATTAGATGAGTGAAAAGGAAATTAGTCGTACTCTCATTAAAATCGCAATTTTTCTGTTAAATCTTTGATGACGCCCATTATATTAACATCAAGGAACCGTGATTTTTCATAAAGACGATATAGCTTTGCACCCTGAGCCATACCAATGTCTCCTATGTCTAGATATAGGAGGCCTCCTATATCTAGGTATAAGAGGCAGTGACCATTCTAGTTCTGGACAATAGCATAACGAGCGAAAATAAACTCTTTACAATTGGCGGCACCCTAGTGTGGCCCGGGCATAAAGGCCCAAACATTTTCAAGATTTTCAAGAATTGGCTCAGAGGTAAGTCTTAAAAATCATTAGCATTTCTCAGTTGCGTTTTAATGTTGCGTTTTGCCCTGGAAAAAAATAACATTTTGAATCCAGCGTTGTTATTGTACCCAAGTATTTCCTTACATTTGAAACTTGAGATTTTCAATTGAAGTTAGAGAAATGAGTTTTTGAAAGAATGTACAGACGTCTTCCGAAAATATTTAATCAGTTTGTCCAAGTCGTTTGAACCAGTCATGTAGAAGCCATGAGACAATAGAAATGGTATACAATTATTATTTCTAGTGATTCTTTTCAACGTTTTGCCATTGTGATCACATCTCCACACATGAAATGCAGTAAACGTTGTTCAAAATTAGAGTCTTTCGTGCTGAGATTTTATGGAAAATTAAACAAAATTCTTTTCAATTTAATGGTTAAGTGCAAGTTGATTCGTCAGAATACGTTTCCGTGTAGTTTCGAAAATTTCTATTCCAACCACTGATATGTTACACATCCCAATACTCTGCTCAGGTTGAACTTTTTTCGTCTGATTAAGACAGCTGAAAAAATCGCCCCTTAACTAGCCCACTGCGTGCGCCACAAAAGCGAATAATATTCCTCGGGCGTCCCATGGAATTGGATAGGTAGGTAAAGCAACTGAAGCCGTGCGTTTTACTGACCTCAAAAACAATTCCCAGAGCAGAAGTTAGCTCGGCGAAAATTCGCTGACAATTGAACGGCACAGGAGAATTTTAAATGGACCGTCGTGTGGCCTAGAGCTCGCTCCCGAACTGTGGAGGCAGAATTCGAAAATGGAACGTCGTTTCTGAGATGCCATGTACCGTATAATGGAAATATTTCAAAGATTTTAGCTTCTGAAGAGTAAATTTTAATGAAACAGGCGGGATTCAAAAGAATTAACTCTGGATCTGGAGGGCTGAGCCCTGTTTTCTTCGCTTTTGTTAGCACTGGGGCCTACCTATAGACGTAACGTTGATCTCAAACTTTGCTCAGGTATAAAGTCTTGTTTAGTCAAGATAATTAGACGGTCAGTCAATTTACGGTAGAAATTTTGCAAGAAACAATATAAACGTACATTTTTCAGCTCAGTGCCTCAATGCTCAAGCTGAATTGAGGACCGATTGGCAATGTGGAGATGGAACAAAGTTCGTAACCCCCACCAAAAAATTCGGTGCAACTGGTGACGGCGAACCATTAATCAGAACTGTAGTGTTCCGGTGTTTTTCGTTTACGTCTCAGTGAACAACAGTAATCTGCTCTTAAAACGTGTAGGTTAGATAATAATTGAAATTGACTGAATTCAAACATGATATGGACGTATAACTCTAGTACTAGCTGAACAGTACTTTAAAATGTGCCATTGTTCATCACGAAGACTTGCCCCACAAAATTACAAATCTATTTTTTGAACCATTTTCAATCATACACCGAAATTGTCGTGAAATTTTGCAAGAAATGTTTGCTGTGGATGAAAAGTGGGTGCGTGTTGAACTTGACATACAACCGGCCATGTATATTTCTTAGTAATATGTATCTAGAATTTTGTATAGTTTAAGTAGGAGGTATACTTTAAATTGGGTGGTATCTTTTTATTTTGTCTTTTTTCAACGTCGGACACGTTAAATTTAAGCATTTTAATCGTTTTTTATTCAGTATGTGCCTGAGTTTTCGCTCGTAACTGATCTGCAATACATCCCATTTTTTACAGTTCTAATCAACTGAAGTTTCGATGGAAAGCTCTGGTCATGATAAAGTTACGATAAAATTTTATCATAACTAGTGTATTTTTACCCACATTGGTGAATACATACCTCTAATTCCACTAACTACATTTACAACTCTTCAAGGCACAGCATTGCTCGGTACGAAATTAATTTCAAAACTGGGAAAGAGACTTGCCCGAAATGTTTTTTGGTTGAGCATTCCAGGGCACAGCGCGGCCGCCGACGCTAGCGTCAGCGGACTGCGGAAGAGATTCTCGTTCAGAGAAAGGAACTTCTCTCGCAGAATTACTTCCCGTGCCTTTTCCATTCAAAAAATTCTGTGCTACGGGTGACCTTCTTTTTCTTCTCATAAGGATAAATGAATTTAAAACGATACACTTGCAAGAAAATTACGCCTCATATCTTTCCTTCATTAGCATTTGAAGAGCTGGGTCGCACAAGCGCCAATGTCGACATCCAAACAAACTTAGATAAAACCTTCGCTTCGTTTTGCTGTCGTCAATTCCAATCTGTGTGACACAAAATACGCGAGGGAACAATTTTCTGGAGGGTTTTCTTCCCTCTTCTTAAAGTTAAGAGCCAGCTCATGTAATTTCTTTGCGGCTTTAAAACGGAGTAACTTTTGAATGGTTGGATTAGGTGTTGTCGAAATGTAGTTTGTATCACCGCTGAAAACGGCTTCAGCTTTTGCCGGGCAAGTATTTTACAGAAGCCCATTTGATTATTACAACTTGCATCAGATAATAAATTGAACGGAGAGAGTATAAAAAATTCATATGTTGTATACTGAAAGATAAATTTTACACCAATTCATACACTTGCAAACCTACACACCGACCACATTCACACGAAGACTGAGAAAATAATCGAAAAGTTTCAATAATAAAGGCCACACGGGAGCGCTTTCCTAAAAGCTGGTATTGCATAATGAGGCAGGCCGACGAAATCTGTAAATGGTGCTATGGTTTCGAAGCGACATGGGATTGTGTTGCATGCGTCGGGAGAACGCATTCAAAAGGCAATATCTACAGTATTCGTGGCTTAATTACATTCACCCACTCGCGGCACTAATAACGAGGGACAATGTGTTGCTTAATCTATGTCTTGGGATGGATGAGTGTCCTCGTTTTGACCTAATATCCGTGAACTTGAGGTCAGCAAGCTCTGAAAGTATGAATTTTGCATAAAAAGTTTAAATTGAGCTCACTCGTTTTTCCTTGACCTTTCCAGGTACAAAGCGACCATTGCCAAGTGTACTCATATTTACATCGGTAAGAATTACAAAACACTAGCACAATATCTGACGAGGAATTGGTTAAAATACACGATGTGATGCAATTATTTCATTAAGTAAGTACGAGTTTTTCAGTTGTCGCCAACATCTCGTGGTTTGAGTATCTCTATCGATCACCAGACTCATTTACGCATATTCCAACTTCTTGTGCAACGACCTTCTATAAACGAAATTTGTTTCGAAGCAATTACTTTCAGAGGACTTTAAGTCTTTTCGATTTCCAGGCAAAGAAATTCATTCGGTTTCAATGACGACTTTCTTTCAGTATATTTTTAGTTGCTAATGAATCGCATATTGCCCAGAATTACAAGGTTTATATTGTTTCATTAACCTGTTTATCCTAACAGCCCTTAAGAAACAATGCTTCGGCAAACACGTCAACTTCAATAGATCAAAATCTATTCTGAAACACTTCGAAACAAGCTCAAAATATGTTCGACATTTGTAAAGGTTTGATGCTAGATTGTTTAAAGTTAAATTTTAATTAACCTAGTATCATTCTCACTTTTACGCATCGAAAGCTTAGATTTTCCAACAACGATGATACTTTTCTTTGTGTTCATACATTCTTAATTTTAAAATGCAACGCATCTTGCACAACCCTGTTACAAATCTACTCCTTTTTTCGCAGCGTTTTCTAATAATTATACTACGTCTCATCTCTGAAATGCCCTACCATTCTGTTCAATCATCTGAGAAACACTCTCTGGCAATCGCTTCTCGTTAACATTAGTTCTAACGTATGCTTCGAGCGTAATAACGGCGGTGTAGGAAGGTGCATTCTGAAACTCACAAGCACTGAAAACCTTTACCTTCTTATCCATTAAAATATATGCTCAACGTTTCACCCAAAACTGATACAATGAGCATACTTTGTTTAACGTGAAATGTAAGAAATTATATGCGTAAATATAAACACTCGAATTTTATGGATGCATTAATACATTTATGTTGGTCAACTTATGTAATATAGTGTATACAGGATGTCAGAACATAGTGAAAAGTGATATAACGACTTAATAGAGCATCAGAATTGAAGAAGCTTTTTAGCGTACGTGAAGCGTTGCCACTCACAATGCGTGCTAGAATATTATGTAAGATCTAGCGAAAGATGAAGCGGACAGAAATTTTACATGAATAGGCTATGGAAACTGAAAAGTCAAATTGCAAATATCTGAGCTTGATATACTCAGCTCGGTTTATGTGAATACTGAATTATGATAGCCACTTTGCCATAGCAGAAATGGGAAAGCAGGATAGCTTTCCAACGTTTATAAAACGAACTCAAATTTCGGAGAGTACTTAAGTAAAATTGCAATGGGTAGATTTTTTCAGACATCGTTGATTCAACAGCTTTCCCAGCCGTAAAGTTTCCCATACCTCATTCAAATTCTAAGCGATGGCCAGTCAGGAAGTCACATTTCTTCAACGCATAATTTTTGGAGAGCGAAACATCAGTGATCTCGTTCCCAGCAAGGGCTGAGCAAGATTGTTATCGTACAACGGCCTCTAATCCAACCATTTGAGCCTACAGCGCTCAGAGCTCTCCATAACTCCTCATAACTCGCTGTTTGACAAAGCAAATCGTTCAACAACGCCTCGATAATTTCAAGCCCGAGTAAACTTGCACAGCATTACGCTATCTTGCGCAGTGTTTGTCTATTTCTAAGCCCCGAACACTTACTTCAAGTATAAGATTTCAGAGGTACGAGTATTCCGAGTACGATTGGACTAGAACTGCGGCTTGGAAGTGTGAGTGTGGATCGAAGCGCTAGAGTAAAGCATCGCGACACCGTCAATAAAATTGTCAGTCTTGAGTATGGTGCAGGTAATCGAGTGACGAAAAAAGCTTCATTAACTATTAATTGAAGTTTAAAAATTGCCTCGCACAATCAGCGACAGCTTCGTAAGCGGAACCTATGGAAAAACAGAGGAAATTTATTTTCAGCGTCGAAGTAATTCAAAGTTTAAGTAATTGACGATCATTACTGACCGAATCAAAGAGCTGATGTACCCAAAAGTTGTTTTCCAGAACCCAGAAAAGTCACTGAGAAAATTTGCTCCAGTGTTTAATGGGTTGGCTTTCTGGAGCAATCAAACATGAAATTCAATGGGCAATAAGGAAACGTCTCTTCGCTGTGGCAGGTCGAGGACGCACGCTATGCTTCATACAAGATGATTTTTATTAAATTGAAGTCAGAGCAGAAATAGCAGTGGGGGTACGTAAAAATATTTTTCCTTTTCATTTTACGAAGAAAAAGACGAAGGAAACCACTTAGTCATTTATCTTCATTTTTGGCAGCATGCAGAGTCGGATCTCAGAAACGCTCCAGTTGAGGCAGGAGAACTTGATGACCTCCGACGATTTTGGGCAAAACGGGAAGAATTCTCCATATTTCTCCTTTCCTCCAAGACAATTTGCCAATGTGGAGATGTAAATCCCCGCTTTAGCCCGCAAACTGTTCCCGAGGCTGGCAGAACGTCTGACTTACCCAAATGGAGGCTGATCCACGACGCAGACTCATGTCATACCTCTAAAGAAATCCACCGAGTTCAAGAAAAGAAGGAAATCTGATCCATAACCTGGCTGTAGTCTGGGTGTCAACGGTTCAGACAAAGCAGCATTTTTGGGTTGTATATGAATGAAGCGGTCAGCAGAACGACTCTCAGCTTCGTGGCTCTGCGACGTTAAGGGACGATGGAAGCTAAAAGTTTGGCGGAAATGAAACTAAAAAAGTAAATGAAAAGTTTCCTGGGGCCTTAGTAGTGATGGTGTTTAGTTCATTGGCATATATACAGAACTTGAGTTTTTAACTTTTCACATAGTGATGAGCAAGGTTTGCACACGTTCGTATACATAGCATCGCGAGCATATATTCAAATTTTACTCCGATGACAGGCAAAAAATATTTTCCGTTGCCTTAGTGCTTCAAACAAAATGTATTGCAGAATTAAAAGGCCTCCAAATAAAATGATGATTCATGTTTTAGCATAACCTACAAAAATTTGTGGATTTTTTTTTCAAATTTTGTGATGAGTTTCTTGTCGAATTTTTAGTTTTCGAATGCTTCTCCCATCGTTTACAACGGGACTCAGTCTGACAGAAGTACCCTGAGACTGCGGGAGTAAACTTTAGCATGAAAAAATTCCCATCATTAGCGTCTCTCACAGCGGCTCGGAGGGAGTTCTCTGGGGTCTGAGCCCACCCCTTGTGCCGAGATGCGAGTTTTGTCTCGCAAATTGAAGTGCAGGAGGACGATGCAGCTCTAAATGGCCTCGGCTTTATAACGGTGCACTCTCCTTCGCCTCCCGGGACGCCTTATTTCATTGTTTCTCTTGTGATTACATCGCAAAGCGCTCACAGCCCTAACGACCGTTTCAAATTTCATTTCAAGCAGATCGTTTATTCGGATCTTAGAGCGTAAGAGAACGTCAAGTTCTCTTACGCTTTGCTATCATTAGCTTTGCACTTGAGACATATACATTATCGTTTAGAATTATTTTACTTCATGTTTTTAAAGGCGCAGCTTTTAAAGAATACGACTTTATTATAATTCCTTGGTAAATTAATTGTCCTTAATTTGAATGCATGCTGTCACGCAGGAAGAATGCCTTTCATTAAGCTCAAAAAGTTTCATCTCTTTAAAACTGCGTATGGAAACGAATGGGAGAAAAAAAAGCCTCAGTAATTGTGTATCTATAAGCCGGAACTAAGTACAACTATATATTTATATATATATAAAACCTGACTGCATCAATCATTGTTCAGCATCAAGCTCATATAGCGAAAGCATTCTAGATTCGCAGTGTGAACAAGAATCTGCAAAATAACCCAACCGGGTACGGGTGACCTAATTATTTTACAAAATCGTAGATAAGGCAACGGAATAGTTAGAAATATATAGTCATTGTGTCTGAACAGCCGCTGCTACAGCTTGCAGCCTAAGGGAATTTGGAATTTACACCCGCAGGGCTCTTTATGTTCTGCATAACGTACGTTACATACACAGAATTGCCGTGTTTTACTTACTTAGATAAATTTTAACGTAAAGACGCAACTGTTGATGCTATTCTAGCGGGTAGCTTTGTGAAATGTACGTGCTATAACCATGCGATTATACTGCGCGTGTGATTGAATTATATGAGAGATAATCTACTTTTCCTAATAAATAGTTAAACATAGTTAAATACACAAATCTGAAATACACAAATATAGTAAGCGTATAACCTAAAAAGCGAAACACTTGCGTTGGACAACTCGACGAGATACTAGCTCTCAGAACTCTAGTGCAGCCATACAAGGTGATATCTAAAACACAGCTCGAGAGTGCGGGGAAGAATTTTTCAGAGCTTCAAGAAATCAGTTTTATGGTACACCCAGCGTGTGTTAGGGGCAGTGCCGCTAAGCGATCTTTAGGGCACAGGGTAGCACGATATTGCAAAGATTTCATTGCTGTTACTACGTTTTCGTAATGTTTATGAATGGTAATAAATAATAATTTATGAATCGCAATACAAATCATGTTCATAGTCAAACGGTTTATTTTGAAGGAAAAATATTTACGGCGGTTGATTTTCTGTAAATTCGTCTAACAGAATGTTTTTGCATCGAGCGTTTTCTTTTTCATTCACTGTGAATCAATTAATGACATATTTTTCGGAATGCAGAACAGCCGAATACTATGCACACTAACTCTTGTACATGAAATACAATACTTTAACAGCATGAGCGAGTTTACAGCTCCCTCGATTCCTCTTTTTTCTGGAGAGCTGAAAAACGCTTGCACGGTCATGGAGTGTCTCGGAGAGTGACTTGATTAAGGCGATCTCACATTTTCCGGCTCGCTTATAACTGACCGGGCGCAAGCACACGCGGAAGCCCCGTTCCATTTGTCATTTTTGTGCGCATGAAAATTGTCAATCACAAGTTCTTTGGAGCCCACAACAAGGAAGTGATTTATTGTTAAAAATTTCTCAGTGGCTTATCTAGAACAAAGAAGCACGCGCCGACCTTAGCTGAGCCACTCTCTACGGTTCATAAGTTGGAAATGTCACATTGTAAATAACTCAGATTTGACGACGACATCTTTGACGGTTGTGCACGCTTTGAAGATATATTTCCAACGCCTGCAAACTCTTCAAAAGACCGCCCACATTGCATAGGGGAACAGCTGTGGCTTCAGGACACCGAGTCCACTCAAAATTCTCCTCTGGTTTCTCGCGTGTAAAACCCGAGGCGATGGGAGAGGATCATCTGGCAAAGCACAGAAATTATTCGAAGACAGCAGGGCAGCTGCTGGGAAGATGGAGTGTCGGGCGGCTGCAATGTGATTATGAACGTGGCTGGACGGCCTGAGAGAGGCTCACATCATACAGAGCAGCGGCGGGGAAATGCTTTGACGCATCAGAAGGAAGACTGTTCTCGCCCTAACGTATACGTGGGTTTTGAGGGGGGGCTCTGTTAACCACTTCTCCGGCAAGGACGATTTAACTTTTTTGAACTAGTTTATATGTAGTACGTTTTCCTCATATTTGTTAGTAAAGTTGCCAAGTTATCGGTTTTGAATATAGAGACGAAATGGGATCTCTCGTTCTCCCTAGACCTCTCCCTGTGGGATCCGGTGATTTCCGAGTGCACTCACGCATCTGAAAAATACAATAGTCGACCGAATATAGTGAGCGTTCCTCAAAATACTTGCCAGCGGAAAGGGGCTTGCTGATTCTTCCATCCCCCAAAGCTATAAGCTACACCACTTCATAATCGTGAAACTTTTGTGAGTTCTTAGTTACTGAAGTATCTTATGTTTAACCGGCACGATTAATCCTTATTTTGGGCCTTCGTGAAGTACCACTTGTCAAAAAAGTAATAATAATAACAAAAAAACAATAAAAATAAGTATTTTCTTAAGGCTAAATTTTTTTACTAATCGTACGTGCATGATTTCTTGAATTTGATACAGGGGACAGGGTGTGACAAAATGATATGAAATATTTTCTGATTGATTAAAAGCGAAACAACTTACGAATGAAGAAATATATATTGATTTAGAAACATTGAGAAACATTTGGAAACATTTATTTACCACAAGTAATTTACATCAGA
>VOMN01003852.1:0-27261 GCA_014899125.1 Orchestia grillus
TACGAAAAAATTGTTGAATATATTCGCAATATCTGTTTCATATTGATAAGTAGAATTATTGTTCACAATTGTTGTTACTGTTTTTTGCTTTCTTTATTTGATTTGTATAATGAGTTCAGCAGAATCCCCATTTTTTACCGTTATGAGAATGGCATACGAGATTTTTTCACATTTGTAAAGGAAATCTAAGATATTACGCAATAATAATTGCACATTGGTTAGTTTCGATATTACTTTGTTATTTACGAACATACCTATTAAGGAGACTATCAACATCATACTGAATAAGATAATTGTCAATAGTTCAGATTGGTTCAAGTGATTTGTTCAGATTTGTACAAGGCGCAGACAGGTGGTTACCGTAGACGGACATCTCTCGTCGGAATTTCTGGTCGCCAGTGGAATGCAGCAGGGATCAGTGCTGGGGCCACTACTGTTCCTTTTGCATATCTCTGACATAGATGCTCCTTTACAGCATTCCCACGCTTCCTCTTTTGCTGACGACACGAGACTGTTCAAAGAAGTGAGAAGTGTCGAGAACTGCGTTGAGTTGCAAGAAGACCTTGACAAAATCTACCAATGGGAACGATCAAACAACATGGAATTCAACGAAGGCAAGTTCGAACAGATGAGGTATGGAAAGCGCGTAGACGACAGGTTCTCCTACAAAACCAAAGGGGGTCTAGGAATAGAGACAAAAAGCTCCCTTAGAGACTTGGGTGTTATCAATAAGAAGCTGGATAACTTCCTTACAAGCTATGCCTGATAGGCCTCCCTTGCCTCACTATCATCAAACGGCAGAGGGAAACGGTCTCATTCAACATCTCGTGAAAATACGAAGGCACACCGTACACACGAAGCGGCGGCGCCCCAGTATAGCCCGGGCTTGAAGGCCCAACATCGCCAAGGTATTCAAGGTATTCAAGGTGGTTTAATAGAACGGAATTTGCTAGTCTTTTGGAACTATATACAAAGATAATATGTTTTATTTGATGGAAAATTGTGCAAACAAATAGATGGAGCTCCCATGGGGTGTTGCATGTCTTCAATTTTCGCGGACTCATTTTTTTAGTTCATGATAAGGTATGGCTGGAGGGCTGCCCATCTGAATTTAGACCTACACTATTTAGACGGTATGCGAACAATTCCTTTTTGTTCTTTCGTNTACAATCTTTAACACAACGCAGAACACACACATGAACCTCCACACCACTACAACACTCAGCAAGCCACACAACCCAAAACTGAAATACACACAAGTGACACCCCACGTCAAATGACACCCACTCACTTTCAAATTTCCATTGTATTTAATTGGAGCCAGTTTCAAGAAATATCTTGACGTTGCATTTGGCACTAAACAGGAATATGCTACCGTATCCAAGAAACTAATTTTCTGTTCAAATCAATACATAAGATCAGATATAAACCTGAAGACAAAGCTGATAATAAAAAGTATAATTCAAAAACATTACCCTCACATAACTCTTACAAAGCCATTTTTTGCAATAACTTTAATGTTTGCAGTTTCTCCCGAGCTAGGGATCGTATTCATACTCTAATGCGAACCAACGTTGTTCAGGGTGGTCTAAAAAAAATGTATATACTGTTTTGAATGTTGATTACTTCATTGTTAACATAAGTGCAGAAATGTTATTGGCATGAATTTGTTCGGAATTAAATTTTCTACTCGGTTCAGTTGTGAAATATTATTTGATGCATATTTTAGTTGTTGCACTATATTCATTAGAGTAAAAACCACCAATTTGACCCCTACACAGAGAAACAGAAATATTCCTACTACAATAAAAAAAGTTCCAACCAATCTGGAAATATGGCTTAAAAAGTAAAAGCAAATATTTATATGTAGTTTGAAATTCATAGCTGAAACAAAAATTAACAGAATACCAACTTCATTTTTGCATCATTTTCAATGTATTAAAACTGTCTACCATTTTTTTCCGAGCAATGTTGATGTCTTTCTTTCACTTTCTTCATCACACTTCTAATAAGTTCAGGATTTTCCTTTCAGCGCATTAACGCGATGAGTAATCCTACCTCTCATATCTTCCAAGTCTCTTTGAGGTGTTGCGAATACCAAGTTCTTCAAATAGCCCAAAAAGAAAAAATCACATAGTGGATGATCAGCCATTCCATTGCGTGACCAATCGAAATCACGCGATTCTGAAAAGTTTCTCGTAAGAAATCTGGAACAATAATTCTTCTATGGCACGGAGCGCCATCTTGAATCCACCAGATACGATTAGCCTGTTCTTGTACGCATCTCTTAGTTGTGGGAAGGTCACCGCTGTGAGGACATTCAAGTAGTTTTCCCCAGTCATATTACCTTCAAAGAAAATTAGTCCAGTATTATGTTCTCTTCCAGTAAGCCCAATCCACAATGAAAGGTTTTCGCGGCAGAAGTTTTTTCGAAAATATTGCTGGAGGGTATTTGAAGGGGGCAGAATATGATCTGAAATTTTGTCTGTTTACTAGTCCGTTCAGATGAAATGGCAATTAATCTCCCACAATGATGTGTTCGACAAATAAAGAGTCTTTCACAAAAATTTCTTCGCCGTTCCAAATCATTTGTTAATACTATCTGACAAATCTTTTCTTTGTAAGAATAATAATTCACGTCTTCTCAAACGATTCTCTGGAATGTTGATCTAGATAGGTTGCTAGGGAAGGGGTCTCTTCAATTTTTTGTCAGATCATTTGAATATTTTCTTCAGTTCGTGCAGTTCAGAGTTTATCAGAATTCCCCTTACTCCTGTTCAGAACAGTACCATGAGCGTGCCACTTGTCAATATTCTTCTTATCTTTCAACCTGGTCACAGATGTTCATCAAAAGTAAGTTGACACCTTTTTACAACTTACGATGTGTTTTTTGATTCAAAGAATGTTTTCACAACAAAGCATCGATGTTCTTTCGTTAGCTGCATTGCCAAAAATCTTGAGTTTATTTGATTTGATTTTAGGTGAAAAATATATATGACATGAAGCAATTATTCAGGTTAAAGAACTTTTCGGTTGTAGCTATGATATTCCTCAAAAATTCTTATTTTTATCAGGAAAGTCTGAAAAGATTTTTGTTACTTACGTCAACGAACGAGTACTAATTATTCAAAATAGCGAATACATTTTTTTGGGCCACCCTGTATATTGGTACTCGTGTGGCCTGTGTGATGCCACCCACTGCGGAGAGATTAAACGTCATCTGCACACACGTTGTTGAACATAAAGGGATCTCCTATCGCACTGAAAAACCTCTAGCTTCACCACCTAATGGTAATATTAGAGATTATGCTGTAGAAACTAACCATCCTATACTTAAAGCAAACTTCAAAATATTAGCATCGTCCACCACCACCGATTTATGGACACTGGAAAGTATTTTAATTCACAAGCACAAACCGTCGCTCAACGATCATGGCAGCTCGGCACCACTTTAAATACTTGTTGAGATTATTTAATGTAGAAGGTTGATTTTTACGTTTATTCTCTTAATTGCGTATTGAACTGTTTCTGCATAAAATTTGCGTTTTTTCTTTTTATAATTATATGCTGAAAATGAGTGTCTATGATCGAAAGCTCTAGTGTTTGTTAAAATTTTATGGAAACAAGATATTGCTCATAGCCTTGTTAATTACTTTCATAAAAATATTTTTATATGTGTTCAAATGGAAACTGTCTTATGTTGGCATAATCTCATCAAAAATAAATTTGCAAAATATTTTATTCATGCGAGATGGAAAACTTTTCTCCGCGATGATTAGTTTTAGATCTTATACTTTAAATTTGCCATGCTTTATATTATATTAAATCCGATTTGGTCCAATTATATGAGACAACTTATTTGTTGGGTAATTTCTGTTCAGGCTTCTCAATTACCGATATCTTCCAACCGTCCCTGTTCACACTTCGGACTTTTGAAACACACAAACAGGAAAGTTCAGGTAAAATTTTTCTGGGCTCACCAGTCAACATATTTATCCTGGGGCATCTATAACTAACTATCTGCAACTTTGGCCGCCCAAGCGCAGATTTCAGTGAGTTATTTATGGAATCGGTGGCGGAAAATTTAGACTGGGTAATCACACTGGTAAGCAAGAGGAAGATTCGCAGCTTCATCTCTGAGTCCACACTTGCCACGCGACGCAGGCCTAAGCCCCGATGAATCAGAATCTTAAAATAACTGCTCCAGTACTTTTAAAGCTACAGAATAGGGTTCTGATTTCAAAACGGAGCCTCCCTTTCCTGGAACTGCGTTGTGCACAACTGATGTAGTGCCTGGGCATCGAAGAGAAATGCTTTTATTTTTTAAGCACAGTAGTGAAAATTCATGCATTTAAGAAGCTGCTACGTTTTCATAGGTGCAAGTTCTGCGCAAAAAAATGTTGGACGGAAAGATTTCAAACTCATGTCTCTACACAAAGTGCATGTTGGAATTACTCGTGACACTCCATTTGAATATTGCTTTTCAAGCTCTTTGATCAATCGTATACGATTAAGGAGACGAACTCTATGTGCAGGAATAAGTTTGCTCTAAGGGCTTGCTATAGTTTACATAGCTCAGAAAAGCATTTCATTTTCAATTAATATTAAGTAGGCGTATGGAAGCGCTCAGCGTGAGCTACGTAAGTGGCACTTGTAGTGCTGTAGCATGGGATATTTCTCACAAGTTGCTACAGTTTTGCTTTTCGGAACTCGTTGCGAGTTTAGACGTCTCTCATCGAAATGTGTTTTGACATATCCTTTCGCACGGTCCTCCAGATGCGAGCTACACCATTACTTCAGTTTTATATTCACGTTACGGTCAGGTGGGCTTAGGTTTTTTACGCGACTTTCTTGGGATTGTAACAATAAAGCATCCAGTTATTCCGAAGAGTTTAATTTCTGTAATTGTTAGTATTAGCATTAGCCACTATGGCGTATGGAATCCGCTGAAACACGGACAGTATTTCATTACGATTTCCCCCCTGATCTGTGTGCAAAAAATGAGATCATTGGAAGCAGCTGAATGGAACAGCCATTAGTGGGTCGGAAGCATTTGATAAAAATTCACCATCGCAAATTTTTCCTGGCAAATTCACAAGTTTGAAGAGAATCACAGTCCGCAAAATTCCTCTC
Source organism: Orchestia grillus (assembly GCA_014899125.1). NCBI lineage: Eukaryota > Metazoa > Arthropoda > Malacostraca > Amphipoda > Talitridae > Orchestia > Orchestia grillus. The sequence goes on from VOMN01003852.1 coordinate 5,134, forward strand.
CGACTTCAAAGAACCTTTGAAAAATAAGAGAAGCTTCTGAAACAATGGAAGAGCTGGCCGCTTCTGAGTTTTGGGTCGAAATTTTCATCAAAAGTCTATTTTTTGTGAGTCATTTTGGCAGAAATTTTGAGGGACAAAGATCTTGATGACAAAACAGATCCGCGACTGAAGGGTAGTATAACGCTTGTGAACTTGCTTCTTATGGGGGAGTTATAAAGTCATGGAAAAAAAAAATATTTTGTCAATAAAACTTATTAGAATTTAGTGGCCTTGTGGTTATGCAAGCAGTATGCACTCAATCTCACTTTTTCGCCGTCCCACCAATAAATTTACAAATTTTTTGCTAAAAATACTTGGGTGACCAAATTATACCTAATTACGGACGTTCCGGCGAAAAAGTTAGATTGGGCAGTTAGCGGTAGTGACGAGACACGCGTATCGGCTCAGGACTTTTAAGATCAGATAAGAATTTCCAGTATATCAGTTTGTTCGATGTGTTTAGGTCTACATGCTTCTATATAAATATTCAGGAGGTCCCACGAGTATATGAGAACGAAGCTGTTTCTCTCGTAAGAATTATAAAATATTATAAGCCCTACAAATGACTCAAGAGAAGAAAATGAAAGTCCGAAGAAAAGGTGAGGGAACGATTAAATAATTTTTCACGTACTAAAGTAGACATCCAGAAACGGCCTAGGCGTCCAATATCAGAAGGGATGCACAGCACTTGCAACGCGTACTTTGTCTGCAATCGTCGCTCTACTGTATATCGAGAAATTTGCATAACGGGATTTGAAAAGTAGCCTCAGCTTTGTTGATGTTGATTTTTGTCGTCACAAATGCACGGCAGGGTAATTTTCTTTTACAAAATTTGCAATACTTAGTAGACGGTTAAAATGTTATTTGGCTCAATGTTTGTGCGAATATTATCATAATTTGCGTAAATAATTATAATTTTTACTTGTGATCGGCATCTATGATATCAATGCCCCAAAAATGAGCCCACTAATTTCGGACAAATCTGTTAGAAGAGCATGTTTAGCTCACGCCTCGTGGGACGAGTCACAAGCGCCTGACTTTGGTGAGCCGCCTTTTAGAGCGGCGACTGGATACTGTAAAGCACGGTCTCCCTCAACTATGTACAACTGGTGAAAAAAGAGGCACTCTGCGAGTACATTCGGGAAAATGTACTCGTCTGAATTTGACTCGTGAATTTTGGACTCGCGAAAAAATACATAAATTACTAGTGCTTAGTGACTCAATATTATAACATATGTATCAAGAGCGTTCATTGTAATTTTGATAACATTTTATTCATATAAGCTCGACCCGTTGGCCGCGGTTTTTCCATACAGGGAAAATTTCAAGTCGACAAATATGTCCATTGTGAATGTAAAAATCAAACATTTTGGTTCCACAAATTTCGTTACCCTATTCATTTTCCTTCTAATTTAAATTAGCTTATTCGAGTTATGAACACAAATTTCAAGAAGACCTAAAAATTTGTAATCTCATTTGTTAGCCCTTTGGTTACGTTAGGTTAGGTTAGATGATCGCGTGTACCACACATGGCGCACGTCGCGCTCAAAGTGTAAAGTATCGAAAAGATATCAATTATAAGAAAATTATTTGTAGGTTGAATTCGCAAAGTATAAATTAGAATTGAAATAATAAAATTTTACGATTGAAACTTATTAGAATTCGAATGACACAAACTTTATGGACCATGAGACCAACATCCATGAGGGAAAAGTTAGACGCAGAGTAGTAAGAAGTGAAACAACAAATTTGGGATGGCAATTAAAAAGTACTAACCTGAATGTAAAAGGAATAATGCCACTATTAGCAAGCTGTCAATGACACGGATTTATTAATTAAAAACAATGATAAAAGGAAAGTTTAAAGTGTTCTAACAATTTTAGAAGTGCCCTAACGTTGTTCTGAATACGGAGAAAGACCAACGGCTAAACAAATGTTTTAAATTTCACTAAAAAACAGATTAAGAAACTGTAAAATCTTTCACTATGCAGAGTGCGGCAAATATTTGAGAAAACACAATATAAGCAACGCAGGACCTTATACGTCATAGTAACGCATCACTTTTTGTTGCAAGTAAACGTGACGGAACCTAACCTAGCCAACAAAACGCAACAGTGAACAGTCATGGTTTTTTTGACTGCTAAACTCTTCGATTTAGAGATCGCTGTTTTCCTGGAAATCACTAGGTTATTTTTTCAAAATTAGAAAAGTGGAGGCAATCAGTTGTAATGTGGAAACCGTTCCTCATATAAAACATTTTCGGTGTTCTTACTGGACCAAGACGTCCAAATTCATCGTTTCCGTCCAAGCTGCTATCCAAAAGGAATCTTGGAAGTCCATGAAGGTACTTGGCTGGGAGCTGCCGTGTTGACAAGGGCACAATTCGACATCTGGTGCATGACAACCTCTGTTATATGTCGTACGTGCTACAGAGAGCCCTGTTCGTGGCAGGAGAACAGAATAACTCGAGCTACAAGCGTCTGTAGGCTCTATGGCGTACTGCTAGCGTGATGGCCTTGGAACCGATAGGATCTGGGTTCAAATCTCGGCTCAGTCGAGGTATTTTCTCGTAAGCAGGGATTACTCCCCTTGGAAAAGGAAGTTTAAACCAAACTCTCCTCACATCCCTCACCACGCCATTAGTAGTAAGGCACTGAAAACCCAATAGTAAAACGTATTGGAATTAGTAATAGGTCTTTTTTAAGCAGGAACGCTCTGGTTATTGGGGCCCCAGGCCTCCTTGGTCTCTGTCATATGGATTATTACATTTTGAGTTTCGTTACTTGACAGCTAGAATCTCCAATAGGTATCCACTCAATACCGATGCGACCCTCAGCGCAACGATTCTACGGTATCTTGACAAAAATCCCTAGGCTCATCTCATTAGTGCCTGCAAACGACTTAGAAATTCTGAAGATACTGTTAGTTTGACAGTTGGCAGCATCATATTTGGTGTGCATTCACGTGTACATAGCGTTTAATGGTCATTAAATCCTCTATTTCTTTTTGTTTTCTCCGGACGCTTCTTTGTCTCAACTTCCTTCTGCACCGCGCAGTTCTGCAAAATAAATAGGAACATTGTTTATGAATGTGTCAGCCCCTAACCTGAATTATTACCTCGCGTTTTCGTTGGTCTCCCTTTACAGAAGCATTTCGAATTTTTTTATTCTATTTAAACTCATTCCAGCACAACGCATATTTAAAGAGAATCGACATTGACGTAGGATGCAGCGCAGGCCTTAGCTTCCAACTTTGACCACGCACAGAAGTTCATTAGATTTGAATCGCAGGTGAAGATCGAGGCTGCATTGCTTCAGTCTTTGGAAAATGTAACCTTCACCACTCCTAAATCTTTTTCGAGGCTTGGGAAGGCCCACCAGCTTGTTGGAAGGTGAACCACTGAAATTTGAAGTGTTTCTTCATTTCAGGAATTGCTGGAACTAAACTATCATTTTAAGAGTTTGCGCCGACTTTTGCACTTTCTTTCACAAAACTAGTAAAAATTTTTAAGTTTCTAAAAATAATAGCCACATCGTGACAGAGCCTGGTTTTTACCAGTGATAGACTGTTCTCACGACATCTTCGATGCCTTCTGAAGAACACCTCGTCACCCTCGCGATTGCATTGAACCTCAAGTGGGAAAAGTTATATCGGAAAAAGGACCTAACCGGTGTGCGGGCCATACCTAAGATCCTAGAGATCTGACTCTGTCAACCCTCTTTCGCTTATGGAGATCTGTGATTTGCTAACGATTTGTCATTTTGAAAGGAGATAGCTTGAGATCACTTTTGAAGATGGTTCACATAATTAATTTATTCACATTCATATGACTTGTTATTTTTCTCTATGCTTTATTTGAGCTTCGTCCTACTTTTATGGAGGGCTTCGATGACTTTCTACATAGGTACGAATAGATCGTGGTGTGCTACTTTAGGATAATCTTCAGTCCTATCTTTTTTAACACGTATCACAAACTGGTAGCTGATTTAGCCAGTTTAAGAAGCCTAACAACAGGATTTTGCATTCCCGAACGGAGGAGTTCCCTTAAAGGTACGTTACAAGCCTTTCCTGGTGTAGTTTGGTAATTTATATTGTTTTATTTTTGCTGGTTTTATCATTATTAAAATTAAATTTATTAATCTTGTTTTCTACAGGGAAAAAATAAGAATCATTGTAGTAGAAACACAGAAATACAAATCTAGGCCAATGCTATCAGAATTCAAACCCATGGTAGACGGAGTGGCTTCTGGTTACAAAAAGTAAATAGAAATCAATGACTTCGAACATCAGTTTCGTATCAGACATATTGGCCTCAGAGGATTCTCTGGTACGGAGAGCAGTAGTTTGTACCGCTTCTGTACCGAGTATTTCGTTTCGATGACGGTTCCAAAGAAACCCACGTCTAATTCATTCCGAGTTTTCAAAACACGCTCGCGTTTTTGAAGCTTCGAGCTGCATATCTGAGCTCAAGCTTGACTGAGTCTATTTAAAAAATTCTTTGGAGAAATTCACGGAAGACGAAGGGCTGCCCTGCTAGCTCTCTGTACTAAAAAATGGTCAAAAATATTGCTCGAATTCCTCCTCAGCTTCTCTCTCAAACTGACGAAGTTCAATGAAGTTTTAAAAACAGATGATAAGAATACCAGCTTGATGGATGGTAGCTAAGGCGAAGGCCTGAGTGTTACACGGAAAGTTACTAACGTGGCGACATGAGTCTTGATTTTTTATCCCGTGATGTTCCATTGCATCAGTAGTACTGATGGATCAGACGATTTTGTATTCGCGTTTTACCGCAGTGAGAACATTTAATGCTTATTTTTCCATGTCTATTCCATCCAATTTTGTTCCGGATCATGATGCACACACAAGTAATTTATTCTCGTGACAGCGTAAATCTCCTCGAATATTCAACAATGAGTTTTGTTACAGTTGCCGATGCTGCAGCAACAGCTGCTTTTACAAGCGTATATTGGAGAAAATGACAATTCTCTTCAATATTTGTCTCAATAGTTTTTAAATGACGCGATAGACGACTTAAAAATAAATATACTAATGTGGTCCAATGAAGTGCCTGCAACAATTGCATTTTCCGTACTCTCATTTCTTGTTCCCAGTTCTTCAAGACGCAAAAATTGCATTTATTTCGCGTCACCGAGTGACTCGATCCAACCGGGATGTGGTCGTCTTGTGCCTTTGTGTGTTCCTTGACTCAATGCATTCGCCGCCACCATGAATATTAGCCTTGTTGATTTAATTAGTTCCGGGATTTAAACGAAGTTGTATAACAGTCGAGCTGAAACTATCAAAATACCACTTGACGCACATGTGGTTCAGGTGGCGGTGAACGTTTTAAGACTTGATCGAGCTTTCTCGGAACATGGCCTTAATTTTCCAACTGTAATAGAACTTGGAGAGTGAGAACACCTGTAATTGAGGTATCCAGTTAGAATGTGCACGTCCATTTCAAGTAAAAATTTGTAGCCATGAGAAACATCCTCACAGATTCGGGATTGAAGGATGCACTTCCATGAAACATCATTTGCCCAACCCTGCGGGGCTTGCGTTGGGTCTGAACGACTAGAGCAAATCAATCATGAATAGAAATGAAGTTGATGTACCTGCAGCAATATTAATGTTGTTTTTTTAAGCAACGAATATAATTGCAAAGATTGTTGCGGTACTAGCAGGTACACGGAGCCGGCGTCTGTGAAAATTAATACGAACATGGGTGTTGTTTTTATCAGTTTTTGAAAAGAAAATTCCTTAATAACCTAACTAAACCTAACCCAGCTCGTGCTCTGTTAAGTTGGTTTATCACCGTGAGTCTCTCAAGGTTATACGTGGATGGTAGATATTGAACCGTAGGTTGTATTGTTGTTAAGGAATAGCGTTATTAGGCTGCCTTTGCTGAAAAAAACAGGCTCATTTCTATTTGGGAAATTATCATTTTGGTTTCGTTTTGTTGCGTTGAAGCATAGAGTAAATTTCGTGGACGGCATATATCAATCATGTAGTAAACACTAAGGGGAGTTATGAAACTGGGGACAAATTTTATTTTAAAGAGACTTTTACTTGTACAACATTTTTATTTTTCGTGCGTGAGTAGGTCCCGAAATAAACAGTTTCTTTCAGTTTGGTTTATGAGTCTACTGTTAGAAATCCCTGATGTAGGCCATCTTTTGAGCCAAGACAAATCGTTGACAACGAAAGTTGCCTCGCGAAGTGTGTTTCTCATTTCCACAAGAGTCTTAAGAATCATCGTCTCCGAAATAGAACACGATCCGTCTGTGGAAACTTTTGTAGATTTCTCGCCTCATTTCCATAGGGACGCTGGCAGCGCTGTTTGATTATGCGACTGAGTGTTCAGCTGCACAGCTGCCGCGGTTGACAAGATCTGCATCTTTGTCATTTTCTTCCACCTCTGCTAAAGAAACCGCCTCTACACTCTGCCTTGGAGAGAAGCTCTTCTGAGGAGAGCTTCAATACTTTGGTCTAACAAATAAACAGAAGGAAACTGTGCTGCACTAGTTAAATAAAAAACGCGTTATTTGGAGTACATGAAATTTTGTTAGTATTTCCTAACGATAATGTAACCCCACACTTTTTCTGTTGCCTCATGACTCATGCAACAACTGTGGCTCTGAGATCTGTGCAGGGCCAGAATGGACCAGCTCTGTGCCAAGCTTTGTGCAAATATCCTGGAATAATTCAATATTACACGAATGTTCTCTTCTACAGAGTTAGGCATAAAGCAAGGGGAATTTCATCCGTTTTGATCGTTAGATAGAGCATCACGAAGTCATTTATGATTCATATCTGTTCACGGGGATAATTTTCATATACTCTGTTTTTTATTCTATCAGGTACTACTTAGTTCACCAACTGATTCAGTTAAAATCTTTCTTTCAGCCCTATAAGACCGTTTATCTTTTTACCGGACCCTCCGTATTGACTGGACATTAGTCCTTCTTTGAATTTGGTTTCTATGCGCAAAATCATGTGCATCATGTCAATTCGCCCGACAAGAAACAGACTGCGTGCTCACCGCAGAAAGTTCTAGAGAGAGTGTGACGTCACGTGCTCCCTTGGGGACTTTCTGCCGTCATTGGGCGTAAAGAGTGGCTCTCTGGAATAGATGTCCATCGAGTCGGCGAAATGCTTAAATTAAAGGCACCAGGGTACCTAAGTACTGATAATATAGGAGTTGAACTTGTAATATTCAACATCGTGGTACAATGTCCCTACCGTATTATTTTTTTAGTTAAATATAATATTTTTTATCATATTGTACGGGTGAATTTATTGGAAAAACGTGACTTTCATATGTTTGTGGAATTTTAATCACGATAGTTTGGATACGACACATACCTCCGCAACGGAAAAGGAACACAGTTTAAGGTACGCCGACTTGCACAACTGTAACGCGAAGGGAAAACTCGCGTTTTGTGTACCAAACGTCCGCAAGTAGCATTTGAGGACTTGAATACCCGTACTTGAATTGATATTAAAATTTTTGTAGTTTCGATTTGAAAATGAAGCATTCAAATACGCTCCTCTAAGTCATTCAACTGTTTATGAATTATACTTGTTTTTTTGAGGTTGCTTGTGTTCTGTACAAAATTTCTTAACTGCAACTATAGGTGTACGGTGTGTAATTCATTTATTTGTGTTCACGATGTAAATAAATGTCTCTCATTAATTGAATTCGTTTGTAACTTTCTTCTCGAGTTTAATAATTGTTCTTCGAGTGTGTCTCGCTATGCGGCTCTGTGGGAGCGAGTTAGTCGAAATGGGACGCTTTCTGATCCCAGTGGCATTTTTTTGAACAATTTGAACATTTGTCCTTGAATCCTTCACCAACAGTTTCCCGTAAGACTTTACTCAAGCTTGAATGAACTGTATAAATTGTCCTTGCACTACTGTTGGTTGTTAAGACAGCTCCATCACGCTTTTATCACTGCTACCTCCGCTAAATTGAAGCAAGCAACACATTACGCTCCGCAAGCCCAGTCCATGGATCGTGCGGTGGCATCTGAGGCCACTACACAGCACGTCAAAGTGGCACTGCACTTCTAATGATAATTGTGGGAAGCAGCAACTCCGCAGCGCGACTTGCCTCTGTCCCTCTCTAATTTAGGGACTAACGCTCCAGCGATGCTCAATGCGAGAGCTTACGAAGGCGAATGCATGCATTTATGCCAGAATTTCTGTACACTGAAGTCGCTTCGCAGGGCCTACAGGGGAGAGTGAGACTGGATATTAATGATGGCGTAGAATAATTGCTCAATATGGCTTCACATTGTCATCCTTACATTGCTCGAGGTACCCCTGTGTGGGGCTTGTGAGCCAGACTTACAATGCTTGCTAAATGTTGGTGAGCATCGTCGTCCCTTCGCTATTTAGCAAAGGAACTTATGCTTGTATTTGGTAAAGATTTAATTGGTGGTGTAGCATAATCGTTTTTACAGTAAATACATCAGTGTTGATTTGGCTCTCTAAAAATATTCATATAAAAATTTTTCTCCCGCTAGGTATCTATGAATGATAAATGAAATTTCCTACTATTGATGAGTCATGCAATTAACATGCATAAGATATCAGGCGAATGCCAAAGAAAAATCTAATTCCGTATCATGAGGATTTAGTAATTTTCAGTGAAGAGTCAGCATTTTTCGTTCTTATGGGATGGACCCATTAGAAGAAACTCCATCATCACGCATCTGGTGTGCTTTTGACTTCAGATTTTCTAAGGAATACATGAAGCCAATGTTTGTCTCAGGAGTATCTCTGGTCACGTCCGAACAAAGTGACCTAGTTAAGTGGTAGATGTTCGCTGTGAAGCTAGTGAAACGGCCGCGGCATACTCTTTTCCACTCACTCTCATTCACCATCGTGAGCGACAACAGCGCACCTTGACGAGGCCTTCTTTGACTCCAGTGGCATCTGGAACGTCGTATTCTCCATCATTCTCCAAGTTTTCCGGTGGCTGTCATGTACCGACGCTCTAAACGTTATTCTTGCGCATCATATCGATCTATATTTGCGTTTATTTTCAGTTCTTTAAGATGTTCATCCCATTATTCAGAGAGTATTTCATGACTTAATTGTTCCTTCTGTAGCTCATAACTTTCTTAATTTTGTGTGAACAGATACAAATTTTTCAAGTAATCCGAGGGTGCATTCTTCTGTTGGGAGCTTTGCCGTTACGGGTTGCTGCCAGTCGTCAGAGCAAAACAATCTTACATTTTTGCTTTTAAATTATATTTTTAAAAACTGCGTATCTACAATGACGAATCTATTTTAGCTTTATTATACTGAGAGTGTAATGAGTGATGTTTAGTTATTAACTGATCAGTTAAGACTAATCAATTAGATCAATTTTTTGGAAATTTCCATAGAAATCTTAAAAATCTAGGTATATTAATTGAGAAGTAAATGAGAACATTAATTAATGAGAACAAAAACAATCATTTGCACAGCCGTAGTTGTTTATCACCAAGTAGGGTGGGTGACGTTAGATAATTCACGATTTTTATCAATTGGATGAGGCATTTTTTGTTGAATTGCGCCAAATATTCTCTGTAATATTTCCTTTTTCTACCAATGATGAATGATAATTAATGATTTGTGTGACGATCGTTTGGACTCAAATATTTTTGTATCATTGACGTCTGGAGTCCAGTGAAATTTTACGTTCTGCGTGTGCATGTTACTTGAGGTGCACAACTATTTGATGATCTGTTGTAACCTGAAAAAAAAGTTATGGTGGAAAATCACCCTTCCTTAAGCCCCGTCCACACTATTAATCTTTGGAGCGAATTTCGTGTTTTTCAACTCTCTGCTAACACGAACACACCTCACACTCTGGCAGATTTCGGTGTGTTTGTTTTTTCCAACGTGTTGGAAAACTCCGAACACAAACTTTCGTAGAAACGGCGAACAGTAGCTTGTTTATGTAATTATTGGGCTAATGAATATTTGATTTTATGGGAAACGATTATGTTGGTAATTTATTTGTTGGATAATAGCATAATATTGTCATATAACCCTATTCAAATTAGGGATTAGTTAATTTAACTTGAATTGTAGCTGGCAACCTGACAGCATGACATTCGAAGATCTGCGGCTTCAGATTTTCCAAACAGGAGTAAAAATGTCATTACTTGTGAAAAATAACACATTCAGGATTAAAAACTGCCAATAAATAAAATTGAAACGCTAGCATACATAAACTTTGTACAAGTATTCAAGGAGCAGGGTCATTTGTTTACATTATGCACTCGTACAACTTTATGTGGCCGAAAACACACTCTGGACACGATTCATAAGAGTTTGTGTTTTGTTAGCGTTTTGGTGTGCTCCTGATTGACGAAGAGTTTGATAGTGTAGACGCGGCTTTAGTTTAATGTCGGTTAAACATTTAAAGACGAAGATATTTTTTTTATTCGAAACTTATGTCGACAACCAAGGGCAATGAGAGATTATTCGAAGCAATATCTCTCATCCATAAATCGTTTCGAAGACCGGCTCCATTCTCTGTAAGTAAATTCTGAAAATATCTGAAAAAATTGAAGTAAAAAATTCAGTACATCGAAAAACAGACGAAAACTTTATGGAAAAACTTACCATCGAAATGAGTTCTTGCTGTATGAAATTTTTGCTATATGAAATTTCTGCCACAAATTTTATTTTATTTTGTTTGTAAAATGCTCCAGAAATCGAAAGATCTCCAGTTGAGTTTTCCCTCAGGACCTATGCTAGCGAGGAATTTCATGTGCTTCCGTTAGGAAAGACGGCTCGCGGCGAGCGCTTCGGATTTTAAACCTGATTTTTACTAGCAGTAAACAGATGAAAACTTTCTTTTACATCGGAAAATAAGAATTGCTCCTTTATTTTTTGACTATTTGAATTCAAAACATCCGTTCATTATGTTTATCATCGAAATTACCGATTACGATAGTTTATACCCTCAAAGGGCATACGATAGGCCATAAGCAGTAGAGCCTGTGCTAGTTATGTTACTATATCTTTTGCTATGGGGACGAACCTCCCCAATTGGACCTTGTTAGGTTACCTCAGCTTTAGCTAGACCTTTGGGACTTCTGTCGTTTGTGTCCACTTCACTTCTTTCCATTTTCATGCCTTCTTAGCTGATGATTCTTTGTGCTTTTTTCCTTTTCCTTCTGAACTCGATGGTTTCAATGCGCAGGGGATCTTGTGTGGGAACACACAGTATGCTTAGACTCCCTGTTCTCTTAAGTCCATACTAACTAGTCCCTTATTTTTTTGGTGCGGGATTGTCTGAGTTACTAACGCTGCTATCCTTATTACTACTGCGGTTATAATAATACATCACAACATACACATTCCGAATTACTAAAATCGATAACACTTTCTATACATTTCTTTCCGTAAACCAATTTTCACAGGACTAAGGCTTAAGTTTTTCGTTTTTACAATTATAGGTTCAAAATTAATGATAAAACCTGGTTGGAAAGCGCTGATAGAATTTGTTCTAATTTCATGATTTTGCAGGTCGAAGCAACTTTTTTACGAACTTTCTTTTCTGGTAACAGGTTGCCGTCTGCTGTTTTCAATCCTCATCTTAAGAGGTTTCTAGCTGAAAATTATTCAGTCTCTATCAACAATAGTGAGTCACAGAAGCGTCTAAACGACGTCTTTGGTAGTATATTTCACGGAATGTGGCGAGGCCTGGAAATTATTTTCCAGTTTTATTTTCTACGGCGCAATTCTTCTATCCATTAATTCGCATGCATTTTTTCTATCTTTCGCTATGTAAATGTGCTTCCTGATTAAATGCGGTCATCTATTGTTTATAAGGTTCGTTGTTTTCGAGGTACGTCGGGCTAAGTCGGTATGACGACTTTCCCATTTTATACTAGGATTGTCCATCATCGTCGAGTGAGTTATCCTAGAGTGGAACTCTGAACGCGCTAGTGGGAGACCGATGTACCTCGAACACAACACCTGTACTCGCCTCATTACGAACACTGGTGTGCGCGTGTTCCAGAGAACAATTTTGTTATTCTGGGCGCTGCTAATGGTGGTGTTGATTTGAAAATTGTAGAATCATTTTACACAGCTACAGATAAACATGTTTTGAAGAGTACTTAGAGTTCATTTGCATTGCAAGTTTTCATAACAATTTTTACGTGTTTTTCTTCTAATAAATTTTTCATTTGGATTTTTTCAGAATTTTTCAAAAATTACTGAGCATGAAGCACGTTTTAGAAAGGTTTTGTACATTGTATAATAAAAGCATAATAGCTTTTAATACTCTGATTGCATTTGGCTTTCCGTAAAACTTCCGAATAAACAAAATTTTTTATGGTAAGCGGCTCTTTTAGTCTTCAAGTTTTTAATGAATAGCTTTATTAAAGTCCGAGGATGTTTTCTCAACAGCTCACTTCACTTACTGAAGTCAGTGATGCTTTTTGGTATGTATTTTCGAGCTTTTCGCTCCAGCGATTGTGTTTTAACTCTGCATACCTTCATCGAGAAGATGTCAAAGAACTACTGCTTGCATAGTTTAGGCATGACTGCGCGCGTAGTTTTAAGGCAGTTTTAAATATGTTCCGCTTTAGTTTTTCCTTCAAAGCCAGTTTTTGAATAACCTAGGATGCAGCGTCACTGCAGATATCACTAGAGAATTCAGATAAAATTATTTGACGCACATAAGCAGGCTTGGAGCAAACTGCTCCACGTTCAAAGAGAGCGGCAGCTGCTTCGAGTTTCCAGAATGGCTCTCATCACATTTGATCTTCCATCTTGAAGCTCTTCTCAAAATCCTCGTGAGAATCTAATCTGGGATTTTGTTGCTCTAAAAATCCAAGTTTTTTGACACTGGGAGTTCAGAGTATCGCTTTTGAGCAAACTCCTTTGAGTTGGATGCACCATTGACGGTGTGTCCTTATAAGTCCCCAGCATAAAAGATCGGAGCATCTGTGCCCCCTCCCTCACTTTGCTGCAGCAGTCTGTACAGATCGTGGAGTGCTACCTAAGAAGACTTAATAAATTTTCCACCCAAAGAACTACCATTCGCGCCCGATGTCGGGAGCGCATCGCACAATACAAGCTGCAGGATCTGCAGCCCAAAATCTCCGATACGCCTGCCATTCCTCGTGCCTAAAGTGGGCCTGAGGATATCGACGGAAGGAAAGACGAACCGGTGCGCGGTGGCAACGAATCCTGGCTTCCATAGGGATGTTATTTATCTTTCGAGAACGCTATTGGGGGTGATAAAAAATCTGCTTCTATAGACGCACAAAGGCTCTCATCGCTCAAAGAATAGAGGCTCATCTTTGATGTTGTCTTTACAAATGACAACTTCGCGGCGGACTACAAACTCCATTCTCTAAATTAATAAATCTTTGGTGGGGTATTGGAAACAGTTCGCTCAAGAGATGCTTAGTGGCGTCAGACGAAATTCAGAGTTTCAATATTTGTCTCACACGTGATACAATGAACATAATTGCAGAATTTGGTTACCACATGTGCTGCATGAAAATGTGCGAGGATGCAAGCTATAGCAGAGTTGTCAGAATAAAGTGAGATTGAGGTTAAGAAGCCGACCCATCGAAGTATGAAACCAACTTATTTTAATCACAAAATAGCAGAACTTGAAAAGAAACATAATGAATAACAAACATTGAGTTTAAAACTGTAAAAGTATTCTCTCGTCTTCAGCGATATTATTATTCAAACTGCTGTGGAATTGATGAAACTAAATTGAAAAGAACTGATCAAACTTGTTCCGAGAGCAAATTTAATCTGACGCGAAAATTATGTGAAATGATTTTGCAGATTCAATCACACTGAAATGAGTATGTACGCTCAGCTAGATTCGTACCTAACGTCAATCGTATATCTAAATAAATTTCTTCTGCTCACCAATTTTCATACTTTGGTCGATTTTTGCTACATGGTCGGCATCAAAGCTGTACGACTACCAGCATTTCATTTGCCAGAATGGTAGATTTACCTTTCGTTCAAGACATCAGCTCGCAGAAATGATCAACTCTAAAACCGAAAAAAACTGGGACAATCGAATTTGGAATTTGAGTCAAAAGAGAATTTAGTCAAAATGTATTAATGAAAATAAACCGAGCTTTTATATCAGTTAGATTTGAAGTAAAATAAAAGAAATTAAATTGAAATTGATTAAATTAGCGTATCCTTACTTCCTATTAACTATGAGACGATAGGATATTTTGTCTTCTTTCATTGCTCAGTTTTTCGCTTAGTTAAGGCTCTGCCTGCCATTGCTAAAAGCCTTTGAACAATGGAAAACCTCCGTTCATAATGTATTTCACGCTAACTAACTTCGAATAAATAGAGGTCAAGTTCTCTCTCTCTCTCTCTTACTTTCGATTTTCGAATCAAGCGGAAAAATATGAATTTTCAAACAAAGTGCGTTTAAAATGTTTGCATAATTTTATAGTGAATTTTTTTCGTTTCCGTTGTGTAGTGTCCAAGTCTAGCAGAAGGGTTTTCAATTAACGTCCAAGTGGAGGAACAGTCATACTTTAACGTTGCAGATTCCTGAAGTGGACTCGTGGGGCCGCGGGACGCTTCAATGCTGAAATCCTAGTCAGCTTTAAATCACAAGAGCGCGTGACGTGTGAACCTGGACGAGCCATTCGGAAATGTTCGGACGATACTGATCTTCTTCTCCGCGGTCAAGGCTGCCGACCGTCTTTTCGAGGCCGTCCAAGCTTAGGTACATTAAAGACTGGAGTCGCGCATCAAATTTATCTCGGATATCAGTAATTGTAAGGAGGGCTGGCGGAAGAGAAGCGAATGCTCGTACAGGGAGGAACTGCTCTTCATTTCAAGTTGTCCAGTTATAGTGGCATCTTCATGGTGTCTGGGTATTCAAGGCCTGCAAAAAAATGACAAAATATATTTGTGAGCTTCCCTGAATACATTTCTAGTCTGAAGACGCTAATGGTGTCTAATTTGCTTTCGTCAAAAGAATTGCGTAACATCATTTCCAGAGCGAGCTGAAAAGTGTCAATTCAACCAGAGATTAAATTTAATGCTATACAACTGTCGATTGTCCGTCAGTTGCAGTTGTCAAAGGCCATTTATAACTCATCTTTTATTCAAGAAAGAGCCGTCGAGGAAGTCTCTTGTTCAAATTTAAAGGTCCAGTCTATTTCTGTAGGCTAGGACACAAATCTTGTCATTTTACAGCGTTTTATGATGGATGTTAGAACTGGTGGCTCATGGCTCATTACCTCGCCTTCTTCTACTTATCCGGTCTTTCTTTTTATCACCGATTTTATTCTTCCCCAGCCGTTCTATTTCATGAACTTCGGAAGCCATTCTCAGAGAGCAAGCCTAAAACTTGCTACGCTGTTCGTATTTTTGGATAATTTTGAAACACGTCCGGACGTGGTTAGGAGGTGGGGGACGGGAAAAGGGAGCGGAGGTGGTGCCTGAGACGCTCAGTTACTATTTGGAATTTTTCACCTACTTTTGCTGAGATACAGCTTGGACCTTTGTCTTGATCGAGGTTGGGTAAATTAAGCTTCTTCTGTGATACTAAGATTTGATAATATGTAAGCATATGTCAGGTATTTTTCAGTGTTTTCTCTGAAAATATTCAGAGAAATGATTGTAGAACAATATATTTGCAGAAGTGTGGAGTGCACGAGTAGAAGTAAAGCACTGACATCCGAAATAAAAATTATCACGGAGTTACTTAGCACCACAGAGTAAGCCTAATTTACCGTACTGGCAACCCCGCTGTGATGCCTGAATTTAACTCTTTGAGGCCTGAGTATACAAAGAGCTTTGCAATCACATTCGAAATTGGACCATGTACTTTATACGGAGCTCAAAGTATCTAAATATTTCAAATATCAACGTTAACGGTTAATGTGTTCACTTGCGTGATGGCGGACCCACACTATGCCCGTCCCAGGTGTGCCAGCAGAGTCACAGTACTTTTTTAGGTAAAAAATATGAATACTTTGTAAAACCCAGGAAAATTTGAGTAGAGGTTAATGTTTCATTAGTACTCAATTGGTTAACTGAGTCTATCGTAACTTCATTTCCAATTTGCTTAATTATCTGATGTAAAAGTATTCACTAATATTAAATTTTGTCACATTGGTTGGATTGCGCCGATTGTATATTTTACGTAGGTTACTTTATAACCTATGGATTTCCCGAGTGAAGCCATAGTTTAACAACTCAGTGACTCTAATTTATAAACTATTTTTCCGGTGATTGAACGACTATAAAGTTAAAATTTAAGGATGTGAGATTTGGGACAAAAATAATGCATGTAGGAAAGAAACATGCAAAAAACTTCCTTTCAAAACTATTCGAAAAAGACTCTTCAGCCAAAATTTGAGGGGTAAAATTTAGAACAACTTCTGAAACATGGGGAACAAATTTTAAAAATAAGGCTGAAAATTGCTGAGGTTTTGTTTCAGTGAGGCACAGGAAGCCATAGCGTGAGTTACTGGCAGTATCTTATGTCAGTAACACGTAGCGTATTTTCTAGTAAATGAAACATGTGAAAGACTATTTTACCGTCTTTAATATGCGTCGTCATTACCTCAATGGGATCAAAACTAAGTACACATGTCAGGTTAGGATGAGATCAGAAGTCCACCCATCGATACAGCCCTTCTCTTGATAAGTGTCTCAGACTCAGGAAAGCGTAAGGACCTTCGATGCGACTTACTCATCCGCCAAGTCTTCTCATAAACTTGCTATAGGCTGAAATGAACTGGTTGTAGGTGTCTTTTAAGTCACAGGTCTCAATAGTTCCATTTTCTCTTGTATTGTTGTCGATATATTACTTAGCAACCTCAACAAAGAGTGGGGTCGCCGATACGATACTTAAGTGACCTTAACAAAGAATAGGGTTGTCAATGCGTCACCTAAATTATCTCCACAAAGAGTGGGATTGTCGATGAGACATTTAAGTGACCTCAACGAAGAGTAGGGTTGTCGATGTGTCACATCGATGATCTCGACCAAGAATAGGGGTTGTTGATGAGACACTTAAGTGACCTCAACGAAGAGTGGGGTTGTCGATGTGTCACTTTAATGATCTCGATAAAGGTGGGGTTGTTGATGTATCACCTGAATGATCTCGACTAATAGTGGGGTTTTCGATGAGACGTTTAAGTGACCTCAACAAAGAGTGGAGTTGTCGATGTGTCACTCGTGCGTATATTTGCAAGTGACCTCAACGAAGAATGGAGCTTTCGATGTTTAACGTAATTTGCCTTCAGAAAGAGTGGGTTTTCCATGTGTCACTCGAGAGGCCTCAACAAAGACTGGGGTTGTCGATGCCCTCCTCATTAACACTAGATGAACCAGCGGTATTATGTGAACCCCTTTCTTTAGGCTGTTGCTAGTTTTTAGAGCAAAGCAAAATGAAGTCTTCTGTTACACTGTATAGTACGTACATTCGACTGCAACTAGCTTTTCGATCAAAGCTAAATGCAGTTTGTCGCAAAAATACTTCTGTCGTAAAAGGGTTCATTGGTAGCTCCTTCAGGAGAGAGAAGCAATCGTATATTCTGCATGTTATCTAGCTTTTTGATTTCAGTTGATTATTTGAATATTAAAAAAATTGGAGGTTTTAAATCATTTTTCGCCTTATAAGGTAAATGTTGCACCGACGCAAGAGTAGGTAAGCGTAAGCGTAAGCGTAAGCGTAAGCGTAAGCGTAAATGTAAAAGTAAATGTCTTTTTTCTCCGGCGTAAATGTCCTTTTTTCATCAACGTACGTCCCTGTTTAGGAAGAATTGATAGTACATTGCGCTTCCGAAAGCCTGTACACACCTTCCACATCGTACGCAAAAATGCACAGTGACTACTCATTTTTGAATGAAGGATGGCGCAAAAAACGAAACTCATTTCCAAATTAGTATAATTTAAAGGCTGTTAACGCTAGACATTTTGTGAAAACACTTTTATACACGTTTCCTTTTGCATCTATTTTGAAAATTTGTTAAGGTAACGACGAAAATTGTAAGTTCTTCGGTGAATCAAGCAAAGGAAAAAAGTGGTCGCGGGCCGGAGCACACTTGTTTAAAAATCTTGAACTGCATCAAATTCATCGAAATTGTTAATAAGATATGATGGATTCAGGACGGCGCTCCAGTACGTACAAGTCGTGCAGCAGTGCGAGAATTACTACAGAATATTTTCACAGCCGACGTTATTGCTCAAAAGAGTTATTGCAGAGATGCGAAGAAGACTGCAAGTGTGTGTGTGGAGAATGAAATGGAGGAGACGTCGAGAGAAACTAACCTCCCACCTTTGAAATGAAAATCACGTTTCCCACAAGTGCACTTATGAAACTGTGTTCGCAGAAAACGTCTAGCTTGAATAGTTTGTAAAACATATTAATTTGAAAATATTTTTTTTGTCCGCATGAACAATGTTCTATAAATAGTTCTACCTCCTCTTTCAACCCCATTTTTTCCATTTGCTTAATTCGCTGTACACTTTAGAATTTCAGTTACATCCTTGTTCAATTGTCAAAAGAAATGCAGAAAAATAGAAAAATAAAACTGTTTTCAGATAACTTTTAGCTTGAACAGTTCGTTTAATCTACTAATTTAAAAATGGGTTCTTGTTTTCGTGCCACGCTGTGTACTCAACACTTGTACATAGTAGTAACAGTACTAGTACAAATAAGGTATTTTAACTACGAGAACGCCTTGAAATTTCCATTTTGGTTTAGTAACAAGACAATTTTTCTCAAAATAGCCCTATCCTTTGCTGTGGGTTTGCTCCAACCGTCGTCAGGGGACGGAGTGTATTTTTGACTACAATACATGTTTACAACAGGTATCTAGGCTACGGAACGTCAATTTAACATGGAACTTAAACTAAAAAGGAAACATAAGGAGGAGGGGAAGTATCAGCACAAGTGTTTGATGATTAAAGAAAGAAGTTGATACTATACATCAAGGTGGCGGTTAATGTAATGATTATTTATGCTATGAAAGGATGCTAAAACTCTCCTTGAGTATTGGTTCTTGACTCTTTGCGAAATGTACCAACATACAAAATGACTGTACCAACATTCTAGACAGTAATAGCACTCTTTTTAACTTCTAAACCATTGGCATTTCGCAAGGCGTCAAAAACTAATGCTCAAGAATTTTAGAATACTTTTTTAGCATTGGTGTTGCAAAAAAGCATTGCAATGGTACGGTTAGCCCTGAAATTTTTGCTAAATATCGTGGAATTTAAAATTGTATTAAATGTCGTAAAAAAATGTAGTAAATACGCTAACGTTTATCGTTGAACATATTTATTGAGAACAAATACAATACTCAACCACACTCAATGAATGAGTAGGCAACGTTATCCCTTGTTGCGCCACCTTGTAACCCACGTAATGTCGCAGGGCACTTTAGAGTGTTCTCGATCCAGTCTAACTTTTCTCTCCAGCATCCATGATCATGTACAATTTGCCTATCATGCTAAAAAAATTAGGCTTGGGATGTACACTGGCCGTTGGCACAGAGCGTAGTACGCTGGTCTTCACAGTATCTCGTGCTGTAGAAATTTTCTTCGTACCAAGAACCAGTCACAATTTCATTAGGCAAGAAGCGCTGAGTTTCTGTTACAATGTTGATTATGATAAATTTATCACCTATGAAATTTTTCACCTGGTCAAATTGGGTTAACTTTTATTCAAGGTATCGTTACCTAGACAATATTTTGTCGAATATTTTTGTACCTGTAACATCAGGGTATACATCTTATTTTTATGTTTAATTTCCATTCATCAAACTACATTCAGAGCTCATTTTGCACGATGAGGAGATTCGTTCGCTGTCTGCAACTTTTTTTATCCAAACTACAGCACAAGATGATCAATTAACCGCCATGATAGCGCTATCATCTGAATTCTTGCCACCACGACACTGTGGCGCGATTCTCGCCACTCGTTGCTCCGTGCACGGTTCTGGGCTTCATATTTCTCAATAACAAGTTAAATATCATGGAAAAAAATCAAGTTGAAATTTCTTTACGTATATGTTCAATAAAGATGAGATAATTATTTTTCCTAGTAGGGAATCTTTTCTTGTATTTATTTTCAAGAGATTGTGGAGACTTGAACGACTGAGCGTTTTCTAACATTCTACGTGAATATATATTCTTAGCGACTTCTCTCATCAAAGTTCTACCTCTGCATGGATGTAGTCTGATTTACAATAGTTCTTTCTTCTAATTTTCATCTATGTCTCTCTGATAAATTCTGTTCAGCATACGGGTGAAACTTTTTCATCGAACTCCCCGACACAATTCTACACAACGAAATTCAATTAGTAAGTGGTTCTGAATCAGAATAAGAACTGCCTGCACGCTAGACTATCGATTAATTTTCCTGTGCGCGCGACTTAGCGGAGTGCTTCAGGAATTCTCACCTTGGGATATATTTCTAGAGTAATTATTTGCATCCAGGATTTAAACTTTTCTGGAGAAATTAATCACTCGTCATGTAATTAAATTTCACTATTCTGAAAATCTCAGCACAGAAAGAGAGAGAGAGATACATGTAATAATATTCAAATTACTTTTCGAATACGGACACGTGACAACTTGATCTGTGGTAACGGTCAATGCGCTTTTCTCTCGAGAGTAAAATGAAATGAATTTGTTCCTGTACATCAGAGTAGCTCGAGTGGATGGATGAAGACTCCGTTTCTTGAACTCGTAAGAAACGGAAATGAAACTCGCCACTTTACGATTTCGCCGCTCTTTCATCGCTGGCGAAACTATAGCACTCGAAACTGCTACGAAAAACTAGCCTATACCGTCGGCCGCTTTTGGGTCTCAGATGGCTCTGGAAGTAAGAAGTTCTAACGATAACTGTGATGCCTGTGCTTCATTCTTTCTCCTTTCTTCTCCTCTGAGGAGGTTTGTGAATGGCGGCATCTTCATCTTTTGGTTCTTGGGAAGAATTTGGGCGCTTTCTTACTTCACGAAACTACGCCCGTGCTTTCAAGTCACGTAGCGGGCGACGCGATGCAAGATGGCCACGATATTTCACTGGATCGACCTCAATCGGAGCTCTAAAGGGCCAACAAAACGTGCGATGCTCAACAGTCACTTGCTTTGTCGATAATAAATCAAATGTATCAGCTGCGAACTTTTGTTTGCCTTCTAAAGTTACTTCAGGTGTCCTAGGAAACACATAGGGCTTGGTTGAAATGTAGAATAGTTAGTCGGTTGCAAAAATACTGTCAATTCAATTGACTGAGAAGAAATGTAAGGAACGATGGAGCGTTCGAGCGTTCAGTTGCAGGATTGGTTAGGTTAAGTAAGCAGCTACTGTGATAATAGAAGTCTCCAAGCATACCATGAAAAGGTATATGTACAACTGTCAAGCATGAGTGTTTCGTGAAGATAAACTTATTGAAATTCTTGTTCGCTGCTTTTGAATCAGTTCTCAGGCTATCATATTGATGCGTTTGTTAACGAGTGAAACGTCAACTAGGAAATCTGCATGTACAACGCCCTGTAGAAATTAGCGTCCTCATGCGAGGTCACACGATAGAATTGAAAACGAAAATGACGTCAGCATCGATGAGCATGTAAGGCGACTGATGCGCTGAAACTGATCTTGCAAGCTACAATAAAACAAGGTTTCGGCAAATACAAGTTTTCAATTTCTGTTTTCTAATGTTGAATTGTGTAGTTTTTTCGTAGTTTCGCTCTTTCATTGGAATTTTGAAGATCTACAAGCATAATACTTTTGTGATCAGTGGAAGAGTACGAGTGCATAGAATGTAATCCTGGAAATTAATTCTTGCCGGAACGTGATCGAAATAGTTCAAGAGGAAGTACCCATGTCATTTTTTCCGTTTCTGTGTCCTACTTACGCAACGTCACATTCTGAAATTAAAATTTATTTGCTCCATCGCAGATTATGATGATCTGTTTTGGGTTTATGTTACAAACATGTTTGACTGAGTTTTGCTTTTTTTCTTGTAGAAAAATTAGGTAAGAATCGGATGAAAGAATTGTTGGTGATTCTTAAGGGGGGTGTAAACACGGATTTCCAAAATCTACATT
>VOMN01003864.1:0-12394 GCA_014899125.1 Orchestia grillus
CAATTGCTAAGAGAAACTTTCACAGATTTAAGGACTAATTTTTTCCAGAAATCATTATTCTATGGAACCATTACTTGGGCTAAAACTAAACCCTGTGTCAGGGTTAACATTTGCTTCACTGTGGCCAGCTGCACAAAGCATCCTATCCATTGGACAGCTGTGATGGTAGTACCATTAGGTAGGAATGCATTTTCTAAGTGGCAGTCAATATTTGACTTGTTTTCTTTCAAGAAAATGAATAATTTATCATCAGCAAAATGGGTTTGTTGTTTTGAGTTACATTTGGGTACCAAATTTGAATAAAATCTGGCCCTTGGGAAAAGCTCTGTTACAAATGCCACCATGAAGTAGTATTTTGATCAAAACCTATTAAAGGTTTCTCCTGATATTTTATCATTACTTATTGAACAAACATTGTAAATATAGTTGTTGTAGATGCATTTTGGTATTCACTTGCATATCATTGCTCAGTTTATGCATTTTTTTAATAAGGTACAGTTAACTATTGTTCAACATTTATGTTGATATGAAATTTATAAACTTACATTTGAGCAATGGTGTAAAATTTGGAATACTAACCTTAATGCATCACTTTTTGGCAGCATCATCACTGGTGTGTCACCTGATACCTACCATGTCAAGGAATTACTTTCATTTCATTATGAATGCCAAAATGTAGTGATATAAAGATTAAAATATTGTAAGTTTCTGAGGATCAATGCAGTTTAAATTTTGATAACGTTGCTGAAATGAAGCTAGGGAATTAAAGTTGACTGTATAAGTTCCATAATATTTGTAACATATTTTCTTTAGAATTCAGTAACTGTTGGAAACTGTTTTCTTAAGATTTGTCAAATCAATAATTCTTGTTAAAAATATCAGCTGTGATTAGAATTCCCTTGTGGCTCTGTGTGCTGTCATCTTCTTTATATTGATAAGTTGATTTGTTCTGACCATGTTACCATAGGATAATCTGGAGAATGAATCAGTTGAGAATTTCTGTTGTTTTTCCATATGCAAATACCACTAATTTCACTTTTGTTTATAGCTCAACGTAATAGTGAGCCTATCTGTCCATTTTCTTGGAACAACACCATCATCTGGGTTCTCAAGTAAATATGGTGGGGGAGAAAGTAAGGTTTCTTTCATGTGTTGGTTACTCTTGTTATGTTGGTAGGTGTCATACTAGTATTTATTGTGAAATGAATATGGAACTTTGACCTATGCTTGTCTGCAAGTACTTCATAATTAAAAATGCAAGTCATATTTAAAGGTAAGTTTTTAAAGCTAGAAAATTCTTTGAATCACTGGCTTTTTGTAAGTATTTAAACTGCTTTGACAGGTGTCAGAAGTAAATAGCTTGTTCTGTCCATGAAATAGGTACATGCATGCATGTAGATCTTTCTAAATACACAAAAATGCACATTGTCTTTGAGATTGATGAATTTTTTCCATGTCTCTGAGTGTGAGTGAAGAGAAGGAATGTAAATCTGCTCTGTTTTGCAGTGAGTTGGAGCCGCAAGTATGACACAGTACCTGCCTCCAAACTTGCTGTCGCTCTTTGCCGCCCGGGACCCCATTCCCTACCTGCCACCCGTGGACAAGCTCACGTGGGAGAAGAAGACCGATGGATACTCGGGGTTGGCACAGCTCATCAGCAGATTTGAGGTGAGTTCACTCTGCCTCTATAAGAATGTGACGAGAAAATCATAAAGACTTTATTGAATATTGTCTTTAGGAGGAAATAACATGCACAATATATACAGGTGATACAGTTTTTTATATTATTGGAGCTATTTAGAATGTTTGAAATAACTTTTGTCTCTTAAAGGGCTAATGGCCTGTAGCATAATAGATCAAAATATAAACGTACACAATTAGAGGCGTGTTCAAGAGTTTTTGAATACATGTACAAGTATTTGAATAAGTGACCTTTTTTGATATCCTTCTGTGTGTGACAGAGAATTTTATAGTTTTTCATTCAATTCTTAATGTTTTGCATCATGTACCGGGTGGGGCAGAAAAGGTGAACATTTCTGAAAAGTTCCCAAAGTGCCTTTTTCTTCCATAATTTAAAATAAATAAAATTAAAAAAATTAATGTAGAATTACAAAGCTCATTACAGTAGCAAATTTACATTCTTTATTTGCTACATCTTTAAGAAATGTTATTTTCTTTGTTAAGATATTCATATTTTTTGTCTCACCCTGAGAAACTCTAGACTCCACAAGTAAAGTTCCCTCCCCAAACCCGCATTGCAGGACCCGGCCAACACTCCTGCACCCAAGCATGTGGAGACTCGAGACGAGCGCATGGAGCGCAAGCGTCGTGAGAAGGCCGAGCAAATCCAATACAAGCTGGAGCAGGAGATAGCCATGTGGGACCCCCACAACAGCCCCGCAGCCACCACCGACCCTTACAAAACTCTTTTTGTAGCTAGGATCAACTATGACACATCAGAGTCCAAGCTCAGGCGCGAGTTTGAAATATATGGCCCAATTAAGAAAGTGAGTACTGTTAGTCCAGAGCTGAGTCAGATGGTATGGTTTATGTGAGTAAGAGACTTGCGTTCCTTAAGGATATTACATATTTTTTCCAGACTAGGCGAGTTATTCTAGAGAGCTATTGTCGGTTTAGTTTCTCATTTCCATGTGTATTTGTCATTTTATTTCTCAAGTGGGAATTTTCCCATGTGCTCAAACGTTTTGCAATGACCATAAGAATAAAAGTCTGTGTGCTTTGGCTAGAAAATAGTGGTAGCAATGGAAACAATTAATGAAGGGTTATTATTGATGGATTTAAATTCGGTCTTAAACCTGTACAGTAGAAAAGATACTAATTTTAGTTTGTTGTATTGCAATTATGGAAAATATTGTACATTCTATCATTGATTTGGCTCTCAATAAACGCGAACATGTGTGGATGTGTTCAGGGATAAATCAAGCAATTTTAAGCTTAACTATGATTAAAGCTATTCCTTGGAACGACGATGTTTACAAAAGTAAAGGGAAAGTCAAGCATGGTTGTGGGATTTGAGTCAGAATGAAAACTACCTTTGAAATGTGAGATTTGAGAGTAAAAAAAACCGCACATAGATGCTGAAATTCAGTTTTGAAGATAATAAAATGAATTTTTGTCTGTTTATGCCTTTCCAAGTTGAATTAGAGAGAATCATTTGAAGTGGAATGAATACCCTTGAAGCCTGGTTCTTGGGAGGAGTTTCTTTTGTACACGATGTCCACCGAGAATGAACTGATCTACATGGTTTCTCTGGAAGCATGGATTCAGCACTGCTCATACTCAGGATGTGTTTCAGTTGCACAGCGTGTCGCTTTGTTGCTCCCTTTCCTATCTCCTGAGAGCGACGAGTGTTCCTCTTGCCTCCTCTTTCATCTTCCATTTTCATAAATTTCTCCAACGTGGCATAATGATTATGCAATGATGTAACTTTTTTGAGTTTACAGCTTCAGTAGATAATAATTATTTTCACAAGCTAGAAGATATCTAAGCTACCTTTCCTTTCATAGCTAAAAAAAAATGAATTTATGTGTAAGACTGACATTCATACAACAGTGGTGAAGGAAAATCATTTTGCAGATCCGCATGGTGGTCAACACTACGAACAACAAGCCCAGAGGCTATGCATTCATCGAGTACGAGCACGAGAGGGACATGCACTGTGAGTATGACTGTGCTCACGGGCACTGCAGCCATTATTCACTTCCCTAAGTGTTCTTTGTGTGCTTGATCTGGACTCTAGCCGATGTGTATTTGCAGTGCCATAGGACTTGTCTCTATTGTATTGTTTGGAAGCCTCATGTGGTGTAACTGGCTCTTAACAGCTGACAGGGACTGAAAATTTAAAGTTATTTCAATGAAAGTCTGTCAGCAGCACGGGGAAAGCTTTCTTAGGCTGGCCACACTCCTTCCGTTGAAATATTTACAGTTGAGGATGGAGGTGAGCTAACCGGGCAGATTCGATGAATTTTTCAATCTGACACACTCTTAACTGAAAAGAAAACGTATCATACATGTTAGCATACTGACTGTTTGTTACTTTCTATTGTTAAATTCTTACCTGATGGGAAAAAGTAATGATGAAATTGTCAGAAATTATCGAGGGATTTCTAAGAGAACTTTTTGATTGTGGTGTACACTACCAAATACTCATGTCAATCCGAGAAGGAATGCTTTTCATGTGACGTTGGCATTGACTGAGAACAAACATAATCTGAGCATATTAACTAACATAAGTATTTTAACGAGTATTCACTCGTTAATTACTCAACTTTTTCTTTTGTATTCAGCAAGTACAAATCGGGATCATAAGCAGAAGGTTGCTGATGCAGACCTTACAGTCCATAATTTTGCTTGAGTGGTTGTAACTTTATGAATTCTTATTTATAACTTGTCCGTGTTGACTACAGAAGTACCAAGGCATTCAATTTTCGTTGCAGAGCCTGGTAATGAATTACTTCCGAGTTCATCGGATCGAAATATGCATTGCACTTAGTAATTTCAGCTCAATGGTTTTGTTAGTGGAAGTTAGGCGAAAAATATCGGCCGCTGTTGAACAGTCGTGTTATATTTAGGAGCAATTCAACAGCGCCGCAAATCTCTGCGCGCGATGCTTTGTTTGTCAAATAATTTCCGTGTAACAGTGCTATCTTTTTACAGCATAATGCACTATTTTGGCGTCTGTTCCTTAATGAGAAGGCAGAAAATTTGATGTCCAGGAGAGTCCCTTTTTTGTGTACTCTATAGCCTCACTGTGCAGTGAATGACAGAATTGTGAAACTTCTCTAATCGAACGTATTTACTTTGATGCCATTGCCTATCCTTCCACTCTCATTGATGATGTTGCAGAACCTTCAGCATTGACTTTGTCTATGTATACAAATGTGCCCCTTCTTGTTCTCTACTCATTGTTTGCGTTAAACCCAGATAAATGTATCTGAATTAGGTTGAAGACTTCTTTATTTCATACTATTTTTGTAGTACAATTCTGTGTGTTTATTAATCTAAATGCGCTGGATTGGGTTGTCCATCTTGTGGTTGTAGCTTCCTGAGCTGTGTTGTGTGTGTGGTGGAAATTTATTTGGTGGTGCCTTATTTGGGCATTTGTGGATTGGTCGTAGGTTCCAGTAGGGTTCCTGACCTCTTCTTGAGGGGTTGTGTTACTCGAGTTTGTTCTGCTTTGTCAGCACTCTTGAGCTTTCCTCGTTGTTGATGCGAGCTATTGACAGTAGACTATGCTTCATTTCTTGCTATGAGTCTGTTGTGGGTCTAGGTTTCTATATCATGCAGGGTTCCTTTCTCATTTTTCGTATTTTTCCCTCTCTCGGGGAGTAGCACTGACCTTTACAAGAGTGTGTGGTGCCGTATTCACCTTCTCTAATTCTTCATTGCTTTGAGCTGTTCCCTAGCACTTTTGAACATTTCAAGACTAGTTGGTGACTGCAGCGTTGAAATCCGTTGTCGTTCTAATTTGTGCTTGGTTTGGTTGCAATTTGTTGCTCAAAGCGATCAGTCTTTTGTGGATATTGGCAATTAACTGGACGATGTGATAGTCCCATCGCACGAGTGAGTTAGTGCGCTATATCTCGCCATCTCAATTTACTGACTATGGGCGTCATTTGTATCCTGTCTACTGCGCTTGGTTTGTGTCTATTACATCGCACCCCGTGTGTCTTCTGCCTCAGTCGACTTTGTCTGCTCGCCCTTGCACAGTGGGTCCTCAATTTTATATCTGCTGTTAGGCCCCTATGCACATTAGTGCCAGCTGTGATTTTTTTTGCTTCTTGCACATTTGGGAGTGTAGGCTCCGAGCCACCAAATTTTGGAGTGTTTTTATTAATTCAACTTACCAAAAAGTCATCATGGGATGTGGAAAAAAGTTTTTTGAGTCGTATTCACACTTGGAACTATTTCAATTTTGACCCAATATTCTATGTGTACGTCACTCCGAAATTCCTTTTTTATAAGAGCAACTAGTGTGGCATCATTGACTACCCTTCGAAATGCCTAACATCGGTTGTAATTGTGTACTGCCCAACGCAACACCGCACGCTACCTCGTTATATTCTGTTTGTGCTGAGGTCTCGCGCTGCTGCGTGGCGAAGTAAGGGTTCTTTCTGTGACTGCAGTGAGGGGTGATGAGTGCTGCCGTGTGGTGAGGGGGTGGTGAATGCCACCATGTGGTGAGGGGGTGGTGAATGCCACCATGTGGTGAGGGGGTGGTGAATGCCACCATGTGGTGAGGGGGTGGTGAATGCCACCATGTGGTGAGGGGGTAGTGAGTACTACCGTGTGGTGAAAGGAATGAACGTAATCACACTGTACATGTGACACTCTACCGTGAGCGATGATTTATATGTATAATATATTGCAGCATGAAGTGAGTGCACACTTCTCTCTCTGAGACAGTCTCGTGACGTTATACCTGAGTCATCTCTTGCCTCTCGTGGTTGGATTTATAGGGCCGTGTGTTAGAGCTGAGCGTATGCGGTTCTGTGTGTTGGTCGAGCTAAAGTGCTTCCTCTTGATATCACTTGGTTCACTTGGCGAATTCCTGGTTTCATGGTGAGGCCTTCAAGTGAGGAGTTGCAGTTAGTTCCATCAACGGCTGCGGTGATGTCTCCAATGCGTTTGTTCTGATGTTAACTGTTGTTCTGTGCTGATTCTCATCAACCTGTGCTAATGTTTCTTGGCTCGATTTTTTCGGCTCGCTTTTATTAGCAATGAAAGAAGAATTTTGTGTCAGTTTGACTTCCTCTTGCTTCTTCTATCAGACTGTTTTCAAAACTTTTACTATGATTTGTGTGAAGGATTGGATGTGTTAGTATCTCACAAGAACGATTCTACAATTGCTAATAGCCGCCATTGACTGTGTGTGACACATAATAGATGCCATAATGAAATACTTTGTGTGCAGACTGCTCCCTGGGCTGCTGCCATGTTTACTCAAGTTTCAAAGTGCAAAGTTTTGTGGCTTTTCCATTCTCTGGAAATAGGCTTTGAGTTAATGATGTTTTTCGTGTGAGAACTGATGAAAGAATTTATACACTCTAAAATGTAATACGAATTTATTCGACCCAGTGCTGGTTCACTTGCTCTTCTGTAAGCACTGCTGCTCTGAATAATGTTGAAATTTGCATTGGTGATGAAAATAATTGTGGCACTGCAGTGGTTTCTTGTTCTACATCTGTTATCTAAATTAGCATTGAATACAAGGAGAATGAAGAAGCTGCAAAGCCGAAGCGCTGATACACATGATTGCTAATGCTAAGATGCCAAATGCGGTTATATTCTTGATGACTAACCGTATTTATTTCGTTCGTCCTACACAGTCGGTGTGGTGCGCTGGCTTGTAGTGTGTTTTGATGACCACCGCTAGGTTTGTATATCCGTGGTAAGCAAGGTGACCTCATGCAGGTGCTGCTCATGACGCCCCTCTGGGGGCCTCTGACCACTGCCCTGATGCTCTTGCTCGTCACCATGCTTCTCGCATCTCGTGTTGCTAGCGTTGTTCCTCTTGAAGAGTGTCAAGGTGTTATTACAAGGCAATATATTTTTTGGTGGAAACCATGTAGAAACCAGTCAGTGTATGTCCTGTACTTTCACTGGCACTTTCACAGCAGCTCTGAGCTCTTTTGGTGAACTCGTGTACTTGACTTGACGCATCTCACTGCGGGATTTTTTAGGATAAATTTCTGAGAGCCTGAGTTTTTGTAGTGCAGTTAGCTGTTGGAAAGATCAATATAGTGTAGAGTTAAATATAAGTATCCAATACTCGTGCGTGTTGGCTTTGAAAAATTTCCATTTGTGTTTTCCACTCAGGTAAGTTCTATTTGGTCGGCTTCCAGTCAGTTTTTACAGGCTTTGTGTTTACACATTGGTCAAGTTTCATGTTGGTTCAGTTATATAGGCAGTTTTGAATGGATAGCCCCTTTTCCATTAAAAAAAACAAATTTCAGAACGACTCATTGCTTGTCTCAATTTCTATGTGAAGAACTCTTTTCATGGAACATTTCTATTTCTTACAATTTGAATGAACACGAATGACTGGTCAGGAACACAACACAGGAGTCTGTCGTCAAGCGAGTGGCATGGTGACGAGCGAAGAGCAGCTAGGTGGTGGCTGGGGTCTGCAGAGAGCATCTCAAAACACTTAAATAACTGATCAAAACGCTGACACTCACTCGCCTACATCTCTGTCAGAGTCACTCGGCATTTATTTAGTGCACTCGCATTGCATTAGACGATATAGCAGGGGTACACTCACTGTCTTTTGTTCTTCAATATCTGCACAGTCACTCTCACTCATCCTTTGCCAAATTTGGTGCGGCATTGCTTTGCCACTTTCATGATTATCTTAGCTTTGCCCATTGCCTTCATCAGGGTTCACTTGTGAGTGGCGTTTTGATAGGAGGAAAAAAGCTGTCATTGAACGTGAATGTTCATGAGAAGTCAAAATGACATGCTGATATTGTAGATAGACCTGGTTTAAATTTTTATTTCCAACTTCACATGCACCATAGGGCAGTTCATGAAAAAATTCTTCAAAGAGGTTTTTTTTTTTGAAGAGTGGGGGTGGGGACATCCATAGATGAAGTGAAATTTGCTCAACAAATATTTCATGATAGTGAACTACTGCAGACCAGTTGCCAACATAGATTGTTTTGGAAAAATACTTCCATGCTCGTATACCAAATTGAACTGTGTGAGAATCTTCAGTTTTGCTGATGGCTGCAGTCACGAGTTGCTCTATCATGTTTCCTAGTAAAGCATAAATTGCTTTCAACAATGACGTGTCAGGTCAAAATGTTTTTGACTAAAAGATCTGTGAATTAAATATCAGTTTTTTGAGAATTTGGTTTTTTGAAATTGAGTTGATATGCACTTTATAAAGCAAGACCACATATACCAAGAGTTACAGAAAGTTAGCTATTTTGTCATGCCAAATTATGCTTTGGAAGAACTTTTAAGTTTATGGATCTCTTTGCTCCTTACGAGTAAAGTGAGGGAAATACGATCTGAAGCTAGCTTTATATTGTGTAGAGTTTTTAACTGGGAAACTGTTATAGTGAGAAATCAGTTTCATTTGGTAATGATTTACAACTAGTGAACTATAGATGATGAAAAACCAGTTGAATATTCTGTAGTATTAAAGAGTAACCTATAGAGGATGAGGAGCCAGTTAGAAATGATTTATTTAGAGTTTTTTACTGGTGGTGTATGACAAAGTGTAAGTTTGGTAAGTACACCTCTGCCCTGCTTGGATAAGATGGCCTCTTCCTCTGTGCATCTCATCAACTCTTGCAAAACTGACGGCAGGTAGGGCGAGTAAGTCCTGGCTGTGGTAGCTTACTATATCTCTTAGCAGCTTGAGCTGCCATGATTTACATAGATCTTGTTTACTTCACATCTCTCTTATACCTGAGAATGCTCTTAAATTGAATAGGTTGTGTCGAGATAAAGGCCTAGCTTAGTATCTTGAGATTTTCTTTCTTTGTCAGAATTTAAATGACCTGAAAATGTAATTTGAACTTGGTGTGGATAAGGACAGTTGCTCTTGCATAATGTTTAATAAAAAATACTATTAAGGTAACGTCAGGCAGTCGCTTCGATTGTTGTATTGCTGTTATACATGCAATAGGAATTTTCTTACAGGATCTATAATTTCTTCAACAGGTTTCTTTTGCTAAGCTTAACACTAATTTTTGATATTCCATCTACAGTACGGTATGCTGTGGAGTGGTCACTGTAGCTTTTCTTTTTTGATGAAGGTATATTCATGCTCAATTTGTTCGCAGGAATTTTAATGAGCCAGGAAAAGATCTCCATAGATTGTGAGCTCTGGCCTGATTATGGTCTTAAGATCGAATAATTTCTCGGATATGGAGCTCTTTTCCTTGCCTACATTGTTGAATGACTAGTCATAAAGGTAAACAAACAGGTAAAGGATGCATCAAGTGGAGCAAGATACGGAGACAGCTGCTTCTCATCTACCTGGTGTACAAGTTCTCATATCATCGACGGGTGTCGCAAGCAAAACAGGTGTTATTTGTTCATGCACCGGTGGTCATTGAGGACATTTGTGATGCTGTAGCACGCACTCCCACTTCCAGTGAACTCACCTCAAGGATTTCACAGGTTTTCTTTATCCTTTGAATGTCAGGAAGTGAACATGAACCCCAGTTTGCCTCAATGACCACCGGAGTCTAACGTTTGTTACAATAGCTCAGTCCACAGTTGTTTATTAGTCTCCGTGTGCCCTCGTGCAGCGGCCTACAAAAATGCTGACGGCCGCAAGATCGACAACAGGCGCGTGCTCGTTGACGTCGAGCGAGCCAGGACGGTGAAGGGGTGGCTCTCCCGCAGGCTGGGTGAGTGACTGCTGTCCTGTGTGCCATTCAGTGGAGAGGTTGTGTTCACGTACCTTGTTTTCGTCAAAGTGTGGCGCTCTGGATTTACAGGCGTGAGAAGTGTTCTTTTCTGTGGCGTGCGGGTATGAGTGGGATTTAAGCCTCGGTGATTCTTTATAATTTTCAAAACTGAGCCCATAAATCTGCACAGATTTCAGCTAAAACTTGTCTGCCAACAGGCCGTAATTTAAGACTCAATACTTTGAAATTCTGGTGTAAGACTCAAGACTTTCCTATTAACAAGTTCTCTTGAGAATACCGATGGTGTATTCACGAGGTATATGTAATTTACAGTG
This sequence comes from Orchestia grillus, assembly GCA_014899125.1. Classification (NCBI taxonomy): domain Eukaryota; kingdom Metazoa; phylum Arthropoda; class Malacostraca; order Amphipoda; family Talitridae; genus Orchestia; species Orchestia grillus. Next base: position 10,724 of record VOMN01003864.1, read on the forward strand.
CTCGTGTGAATGCAACATTCTCAGCGATGAATATTCTTGGGGTAAACTAATTCGTTAACTGGTTCAGATATTCCAGATCTGTTGTAGCGCACTGTGTTTTGATGCTGCATTTTGTGTGCAGGAGGAGGCCTGGGGGGCACCAGGAGAGGAGGCCCAGATGTGAACATCAAACACTCCGGCAGGGAAGACGACAGGAAGAAGGCTGGCCACGACGACTACGAGTGAGAAAGCGTCCTGTAGCTCTTGTGTATCTCCTGATCTTGCGTAGTGGTCGGTGTTGCTGTATGATGTATGTGTGGTTTGTTGTATATGTAGTGGGGTGGTGCATGGCTTGTCGGTATGTGGTGTGGGGGCGTAGCTTGTTATAGGATTTGTGCTTGGCTTGTTCGTATCTGTAGGAGAGGGTGTGGCTTGTTTGTTTGTATAGTTTGTGCGTGGTTTGTTGGCATGTGTGGTTGTGGGGGCGTGGCTTGTTGGTATGTGTGGTTGTGAGGCGTGGCTTGTTCGTATGTATTTTTAGTTAGTATGTAATAGAATATGATTTGTTAGCTCTTGTATATCTTCTTCAATGAAGTGAAGTCACCGATTGCTGATATCTCTCAGCCTTTGAAGTAGAATTTAATTTTTTATTGGGAGCATTGCCAGCGTTTGTGTACTGTACATTCTGTGTGTATTCGAGGTGTGCAGTTTATTCTACAATTATTTGGGTTGTGTAGGTATGTGTTGTGCAACTTTGGTGTGTCCATGATTTAGATCTTTCTGTCCTGCTTATGAAATTACATTGGGTGACTGGATCATTTTGCAGTGCTTGAGGCTCTAGGGTTGTTGAGATGTTTACTAAACTCAGAGTACGTGTTGCACTCATTCCCACTGATGTAAAAGATCATTAATGAGAGAAATTAATCGAAATGTTCGAAGTTTTTAGAATCATACATTATGGGAGTTATTGTGTATGATTGTAAATCAATTGATTGTTAAATGTAAATAAAAGTGGTAGATGTAATGGTTGATATCTCAAAACGGGTGCAGGATTTGCGTTTAATTCTTCTAGTTTACACCCATAAGCCATTTAGTTGTTTTCTTGCGGTAGTTGAACAAAAATACGAAGGTCGCATGTGACTACATTCCTCTCTATCAGAGAAGAACGTGCGCAAGGGAACAGTCGAAATATTTTCTCGTCTTTCTTCATCGCGGTTGTCATCATTCATATGACTGTAAATGTGGATAAGAAAGTGTCAGGCTGTACTTCGGATAACCTTTTACTTGGTGCCACCGTGAAGGCGGGAGGCGGGACGCAGCCGGGACCGCAGTCGGGAGCGGGAACGTCGACGCACCCGGAGCCCTCGGAGCAGCACCCGCAGCAGCAGGGACAGGGACCGCAGGCGGAGGTCCCGCAGCAAGGAGCGCAAGCGCAGACGTTCCCGCGACCGCGCCGCTGAGGTACAGGGCAACATTCCGCCCGTGTTGATTACACGCCAAATGGCAGGATTTAGCGTCGTGAAGCGCAGCCAACTCCTTTCGCACGTTGTTTGCGTGGGGGAGGGGGGTGTAAAAGTTTAGGGAGACAAGTAGTTTATGACGAGCTCGTTTGTGAAACAAATTATTTATGTGTGCGTCAAGGCGTTGCTGTCGAATCAAAAACCACAAAACAAGGGCAGGTAAAAACATACT
>VOMN01003872.1:0-39319 GCA_014899125.1 Orchestia grillus
CTATTGCCTATGGCCTATCCTATGCCCCCTGAGGGGTATTGAAACGTAATGTTACGCATCAATTCCAGATACGTAAAAATATTTTTTTAATGTGGTTCCAAGACAGAAACAAATTCGTGCTATAAGCGTCCACATTTCAACGACATATCTATTCAACACACTCGTCATGCTTCAATGCAATAACTGAAATCTTTTTATATTTTTTTACAGGCCCTAAGCTTTGCATCAACATGTCCCAAATTACGACGACACCAATTTAGAAACACTTAATATCACTAAAAAATTACTAAAGCGACATTGTCTGTACTATAAGCACATACAACTGAGAGAATGAAGGTCAGTTCAAAGGTCACCCGTACAATGGATTTCCATTTGAATAACAGAAAGCAAACCGATATTTCCGAAGTGAATTATTTGGACTTTACAGGAAACTCGGACTGTGAAGTTCTATTGCACTTTCGATAATGAGAATATTGTGTCTTATTCTAGACATTCATGTAAAAGCCTGAAGTTATTTCGAATTTTAGATTTGAAAACCGAAATGATGATGAACGTCATCTCGCAGTATTGATGAATTCCATTTACGCTTTCCATGTTTCAATTAAAGTATATCCTTTTGAAGAAGAGGTCGGAACCCCTTCAGCCACCAAGAAGTCAATTTTTTGCAAAATTATCACTCATCGTATTTTCCTATTTAAACACAATAGTTCACACATGCGTCCTAAAACAATTTTTGATGAATTCGTAGGGCAAGTAATAACAAAAAATTGAAATGTGTCCAACTACCTCGTAAAAAGACGAAAACTTACAGAAATCGTCTCTCTCGCCAAGCGTTTTAATCTAAAACGTGAGTATTCTGGGTCCCTTTAGTACCGAGATATGAAGCCCTGTTTCGTAACCAGACTTCTAAAGGACTCCGACGTAACTCGTTAAACGCAACGCAATTTCTTCAATGCAACTTGACAACTCATTCCCATGACGCAATAAATATTTTCTCAACTTGCGTCATTAGAAAAAAATAATGAATTTTTTCGAACTATTTAATTGCTCACCGTTGTAATTTTCCATCCTGAGGTGCATCGCCAGGGAGCTATTCCTCTATGATTATTTCTACCTGGAGAAGACCTTATTCTTGACCTGTTGCACAAGGTTTTATCTAGGTTTCATGCAAAACTTTCCACGTTTCACCTAAAGTGTTCCCAAACACCTTCAGTAATTCTTTACCGAGAGCAGGAGTTGTTGGCAAAAGCAGATACTAGTTACTTCAAGTTGGGGACTATGATTCAATATTGTTTTAAAACTGTTCAGCAAATGGAACAATGAACTTCTGACATCAGCCCGCATCAGCAAACGGACCTAAAAAATTGTACATGAAGTCAACGTCGCCATATTTCATAATCCACTACAGTAGTTTACTTCTAACTTACGTCAGTGATGGTGGTAGACCGGAAGACGCTGTTATCAAACACGTGTCCGGGCCCACAGTCTTCAGTCTGGTTCAGAAAGTTGGACGGTCGGCAGTTCTCGACAGGGTCACGCGCTTCGAGTCCAAACTGATACCGCTCGCATCGACTCCAGCGATCCTCTTGCACTTGGTACGGTGTAGTGAAATTTAGAAACGTACTGTTGTACACGGCCTTCTCCAGGTCAGGTTCACATTGAGGAATCTGGCACCTGTTGAATAGCAGGAGGGCGTCACAACCATTGAAATTTTAAAATTTCATAGAAAATTAATAAACAATGAAAATTGCCTTGTCAAGTCTTCCAATAGGTGACAGACGAGTCGACCCAACAGGTCTCGGCATATCTTGCCGCTGTTTATTGAAAGACCTTGGAACGATGCGAGAAGTGCAGTTCAACACAACTCAGGTGTTTATCTGTCTCGTCGGGAGTACTGCAATTCTAACGAGACTTGCACATCGAGCTCTCGTGAAAGGTAACTTGTGGCATTTCTTTATAAGACGCTCGACAAAGCATGTCGCATTACAGCGAAGCTTATACGTTTTGGAGTTTCAAGGTGTGCCTTTGATATTTTGGTTTCTTTTTTGTTGTTCTATTAACGTTTTTAATTGTTTTTCCAGAATACTCGTCTGCAGTGAGCCGTGGAGCAACTTTCAACCGAACAACACATTCATCGTAAGACATTCCACGCAGTCGATTCGGCACCCGGTGTGGAACACCTCATACCATTGATCTGTGAGAAATTATAATCTCTGATGCACGCGATTGAAATTTCAGCTGTTAAGAACCATAATTCTTCAGTAGACGGAGCCTTTAAGCTAGAGATGCAGCAAAGATTTGAATGGGTAAGCATGTCGGATTACGCTAGGCCAGGGACGGCGCAGCATTTTCGAGAAGCCTGGATGCATGGTCTTGGTCTGACGTTTTTTCTCCTTCCTTCACTCTGTATTTTACTCTCATTTTGTTCGTGCTTTTGAATACTACCAATTAACTTCTTTTAATTTGATCATACTTCCAGGATTTCACGTCTCGTGAGGCTCACCTCAGAACGACTGGGCATACATTTGATTGAAGGTCTTTCTTGGCTTCGAGTGGGACCTAAACTTGTTAAAACGAAATATTCGATTTCCTTGGATTCTGAGCTTTTCCCGAGGAGATGAATTTTCAACTTTCGTCCCTGTCCTTTAGATGAGTCTAGTTACTACTTAAACCTCCTCTTTGATATGAAATCTAAAATACTTTTACATACCCCCTAAAGTGGTAGTGTTCCTCCCCCATCAAGCTGTCTCAATAACGCTTAGTCAGCTGCCTGCTATACTGTTAATGTTAGTCATTAATGGTTTTGCTTGTGCAGAAATTACCTGACTATTGGGGCTCATAAATTTGAGATCAGGTTTCAGTGTAGACTAATAACAGTGGACCTGATGCCGTACTCTATTTATGGCAGCTGCTGCGCCTGCAACAGCCGCTAATTGTCCTCACCGCTTTTTTGCCCGAGAAGAGATTGCTTTAGACTGCGATCTCTTCTATCATCCTTGCTAATGGTCGGACTTTACAGGAAAGGCTAAGGATCAACGCCCCGAGCTCCATTTAACCTACACATTTTTAACCCATTTTTGAGAAAAAAATTAATTTAACCGTGCAACGGTAACCCTAAATTTACCGTCAGGTGAAGGAGAAGCCCCTATTCTGAGTTAAATCTACAGGAAAAAAATGGGAGGTAAACTACGGGGTGTGAGAAAATCAAGGTCATGATTTCAAGGTTAAATAATGAATTAGAAGCAATAAATTACATAATTAAGTGAACGGAGTTCTTTGCGTTTCGTTAATTTAATGAATATATTACCAAAAAAATTAGTTAAACTTTACTTTTATTTTGCGGAGTTAGCACACTAAAGCGATTAACAGATCGTTTTTACCCAACAACATAGAGATCTGTCATGGATGAAAATACCCAAGATTTGAAGATGCCGTCTTGCCGTCTCTAGGGACCGCGGCAGTTATCAACATCTCTCTCTTTATCTATGTGTATCTCAATGTACCTCTCAAAGCACCATCCCATAATCGATTCTTCTTGTGGTGCCCTGTGAATAGAAATATCGTAGTTAGGGGAAAGTATGGCCTCATACTGGCTCCTTGAGTTCATTTATAACCGAATAAAACTTTGAGGAACGAAGGAACCTGATGTGTAAAACAAAGGAAAACCAACTCTAGATGGAAAATAGAAATATTTTGACATTATGAACTTGGCCCCCCTTGTGTCGATGAAAAATTGCAAACTAAGTAAAAACTAAAAATTTCAAAGCATAGAGTATGCCACAAAAATTGTGTACATTAATTGAGAAAATCATCTTGTGCAAAAAATTAATGTGCAAAAAATGTATTTTCGTTGAAGAGGAATAAAATTTGAAGTTAAAAAGGAAGATGAATGCGAATGCACTCTTGGAAGAAGTAGTCTGTTGGCATTAACGAGATAGTAGTGCGAAGAAGTTTTTCACAGCTTCAGTAATAGACTAAGAAATTAATATAGACGTCAACATTTGATACGAGTGGGCCATGCAGTAAGTAATCAAAATATCCAAAAGTGATTGATTATCGTTACTGCATTGACGAGACTTTCTAGCTGAAATAATACTTCGCAAAATTTGCACACTTCAGAAACTAAATGATTCACTTGCAGCAGCAGCAGCTGCTGCTGCTGCTGCTGCGAACGAGCCGATCGTCTGTCATCGAAGTTTTGATTCTAAGATATCGGGTATCTCGTACGAAACAATTTGTCAATTCCATTACGACATTGATGAAGACCTTACCACTACACGGCTGCAAGACTCGTTTGGACGAACAATACATGTTTTAAAAGCGTTGCACGCCCAGAAAACTCCTCGTAATCACTAAGTCCTCCACAGCCTTCGATATCTCTCTAACACACCTTAAAACGAATAAAAAAAATCATTCCGCTAGCTCCAACGGTAAGCTCTTTAAGTAATAAAGATGTACCAAAAGAGTTCCTCAAGGGTTTGTTCTCGGCCCTCGTATAAATTTTTTGCATACGATACATTCATGTCGTATGATCCTTGGGTATAGAAACTCTTTTCTAGCTTGAAGCCTAGTACAAGAACAGTAAAGTTTAGGAACTCACTGGAACAACGTCCAGCGTGCAGTAAAAATGGTATCTGGTTTCCCCTAAACAGCAGATTTCCTTGAGCTTAATAGAGTCAGTCCGGGCAAAATCCCCATTTTTTCCGGCACTCAGAGAACAGGATTCTTCACTACAATGTAACCCAGATTATACGGCAATGTTACGAGAAAATAACTGCAGATCCCACCCCGGTTATCAAAGATAGTCACCTAAACATCCTGACACGCCGGATACAGCCCTGTATCACCGTGGTGCACAATAGACATCTAAAAGCTCAGGGATTTTAGATGTCGTGGAGCTCAGGTTCCGACATCTAAAATCAACACCCAAACACTAGACAACCACTCGACAAGAGCACTACTCTACAACCCTCGAGCAAATAATAGCTCGAGAGTTCGCAACTTGCGCAGTAAAATTATCAAACTGACTTTAAATTTTGTCGCTTACAGTGAAATCCGAACAGGCAAACAATTCTGCTGTCCGATGCCGTGTTTTCGGGAGCTTAACACATTGACTGCGATATGACCCACCGGTGGTTCATTTTGCCTCCAGGAAAATAGCATCATCGCAACCAATGTGTTAAATTTAATGTTCTTCAACATGAGGATAGGGTTCGTTACTCAGCTAGACAAGGAAGAAAATCTCTTCCCGAAGATAACTTTTCTTAACATCTCAGAGCTGGGGAGCTTAGCAGGACTTTGAGTCTGTCTTCGCCACAGTTTGAAAGAGGTTCGAGTATTTTTGTCTACATGATAAAAATGGCTTGAACAAGTGATGAGGCGATTTAGCGATGTAGCTAAATCATGTCGAATACCCACTTAGGGAAGCGGCGAGATGTAAAGTACAATATTACTTCACAAAGTCACCGGAGAACCAGCCAAGCCTTGTGCCTCAAGAACTTGTCTTTTCTGTGTCTGTGCTCTTCCTAATTTAATTCAGATGCTAATTCTCGAGGGCGAAAAGTGCACTTGGTTACTGCATAGCTGAAATTCTTACTTGATAAGATCGGAAGCTTCAATATTCCTTAATAAATTTAGTTCGTGAAATAATGGACAGTCAGTGCGGGAATGAACTTTCGACTAGATCAAAATAGGAATATAGCTCAAAAGTCGTCTACCTGATCGTGCAGGAAATTCCTTAGTTATGAGATAGACGCTTGGCTCTACGATATGAATATTTGAAAACAGGATCCGCATAGTGATAGTAAGAAGTATTTGAACTTCATTGAAGGATGCAAATTACACCTCCGACACTCCTCGCACATCTCGCTACCTCCTACAAACTCGCCAGAACAACAACCAGAACAATTAAGGTCAAAAAATACCGAGTCATTAGCCTTCTAAGGTTACCCCTCGCCATTATACCCACTAGCACTAGAGCCACGCTTGTCCTATCACTCGAAAGCAAACTGTGCGGGTATATTATCAAATGAATCATCTCACATATCATCACCATTCATGACGTATATATGAAATGTAACCATTTCTCAAACACCTCCGACGAGGCAAGGTACGCTCTAGCTTCGACATCACCGTTCGTCGAGTTCTGGTGACACCCGAAATTGAAGCAAATACATTTTTACAGGTTTTAATAAAAAATTCACGTGTTACACAGAACTAAATAACCGAAGCAAGAAGGGTGTCGACAAGGGTTAAATTTATTTTCGCTGAGATAATGAGTTGTTGTCAGCAGAGTTTGAAAACTTGCACGGCGAACCTGCAAGGCGTGGAGGTTTTATGGTATTCAGGACGTTACTTGTTGAGTACGAGAACGCAAAATTATGTCCTCCCTCTAAACATGGCCTATTACAAGGGGCAACAGGATCAGAAAAAAGCCGCTATCAAGAAGTATGATTACAAGGCCCGCAGGCTCCCATGCGTGAGATACATGAAAAGGTAAAATGATAAGATAGAGCCTGGCAACTATACCCTCAGTTAGCGCTTGCTCAAAGCAGAGAGAATTTTGATACTAATAGCATCAGACTCGCCTGAAGTGCATTGCGTTTCCAAAGCATGCTGACAACAGCATACACTATCGCTATGCAAGCCTTCGAGTACACCTGAAAAATTCAGCACATACCCTGAAGAGCTCTCAAGTTTCACTGATATGATGAAGAACAAATCCTTATCGCTGCAATGTTTCTTGCAGGCCTCTTCACATCTATTTCAAATTAGGATAAATGGGTAAAAATAGAAATAAAGCCTTGCACCTAAACCGTCTGTATGATGTAGACTCCCTTGCGGGTCTCAAGGATACGACATAGGAACACTAATTTCGTTAGGTTCCCAAGGGAGGATGGACACTATCAGCATACCTGCCCTGGAGAGCTTTCAAATCTCATACGAAGAAAGGTAGCCGTTTGTCTACTCTAATTGAGAAAGATGTTCATAATAATCAAATAGACATTCTTCTACGTAGATAAGAGAAAAGAACTTGTTTTCAAGTTGGTCGACCTCCTGATGGCATGACACGTGAAGCAGAAAAAATCCCCGACTTAAATGGCCGCCATTAATGCCTAAACACGGAAGTGATTGCAATTGGCCCAATAACACAAACACCTTTGAAGCCATTGTGGTGGATAACAATGGAAAACGAACACTAGATTCTCAATTCCGCTTGGACAAGCGGCTGAAATTCTATTACTCTGAAGAAGAAGCTTCGTACCGTTCTCTCGGTAAGCCACCCCTGCTACTGGAGCGTGGCACTCGGTGTGCAGAGATGTACATGTAACATGTGTCCTAACGATGAAACAAGACGAGTTTCACCCTACAAGTAAAAAATGAATATAATCCTTTGAAACGAATCTAATCTGGAAACTCGAGAGATTAAGAATGGATTGGCGCATGAAAAGAAACAACTCAAAATTGGCACAAAAATAGCTAAATATAATGCAAATTAGAACAACGTCAATATGCATTGCTCGAGAATACATGCAACACGCATTGCCTTAAAGTAAGCATCAAAAATAAAGCGGACAAAGAATCTTGGTGTTCGCTGTGTACTGGTGACTGTGTGCGTTCAGCCCACCAATTACGACGGTTACGACAATTACGATCTGCGCTTCCTGTACACCTGAAAGCCCAGCCCCACCGACCTGTGTGCAGGCTCGTACGCTAGGAATGTCATGGCCACCACCACCATTGCCGGCATGAAGGCACCGATGCAGCTCATGAACGTCACGTATCGCTGATATCTGGCGTTGGAAAAGGAAGGGTGTCAAAATAATGTCCATAGCATCACGCATATGCGATATCTGGCATTGGAAAAGGAAGGGTGTCAAAATATGGTCCATAGCATCACGTATAGGCTATACCTGGAAGGGGAATATGAATTAAGAAGTCAAAATAAGGCTCATATGATCCCGTATCTCACAGTACCATCAAGTGTGCGATATCAGGAGTGTAAAGTAAAAAGTGCAAGTGAACGCTTGTACCTGAAGACAATGCAGACGATGTACCGGAACATGATTCATGAACACCGTGTACTCGTATCTTTGGTATCAGGACGTGGAAGATGAAGAATAAAATGAATAAGACGTAAACTCCATCACATACCTAAATCCTGATACTCTCACAAAGCATGTCAGCGAAAATTCAATCGAAACTTAAGTCGTACCACCACATAATATATCAGCTCCTAGAGAATAAATGACGACCCAAATGGAATCACGAATGAATAGATTCATGCTATTGCGATTCAGACTTCAATTTGTTCAAGTAGGTCCTAAAATAACGAACACTTTACGGAGCGACGGTCTACATTCCCGATCGAGTATATTCGATATTCTCATTACAAATGTGCGCTAGATCCATACATAATACTTAACCTTTGATTTAGACTTTCGTGAATGTTAGGCTAGCGCTGAATTGTACTAGTTAGGGAACTACTTCGGAATTTATGAACTAGGGAACTGATCACCATTAGCGAGCCCCAGTATTACTACGCCAGGAGCAGCAAACGTGGTCTTCGTGGGTTAATCGAGGTGCTCTAAATTTATTGACAATTCAATTCAAATGGACACATAAATAGGCGTGGTACACAATAGCAAAGCCTGCTGCTCCATGTGAACGCACTGTTCATTTAATTAAAACTATATTTTGCNAGTTCAAGTGAACATCTAAGAACTTTAAAGTGAAGGAAATATCAATGACCTCAAACTTCAGTTTTGGGGTCCTGCACCCTCATCAGTTCATCATAAAAATGGGTTCTTCAAAGAACGAATTAAGTTCGAAGCGCAAAAAGAAAAATGATTCAAAAGACACCATGGTAGGAATAATGATTACTAGTAAAAATGGTCAGTTCTCTATATTTGCGATTGATACGAGCTAACTTTCTCATTGAACACTGGATTTTTGAGGAAAATATAACATACGAAAATATGGAAAGTAAGAGTCCTACTGATAAAATAATCAAGTTCATTTAACGCTGGGTTTTGCCAAAAAAATATGCCGCATGAAAATTTGAGAATTCTGTCAAATGAAATGGGAGAGATAGCTCGTATAGGCTGAATATAGGATAGCTCGTATTCTCACCTGCCAAATTATCCGAGAGAGCTAATGAGATCCTCGCCTGCTAAATTGTCCGAGAGAGCTAATGAGATCCTCACCTGCCAAATTGTCCGAGAGAGCTAATGAGATTCTCCAGCTTGGCCCCTTCGGACACTTCCAGCGAATCTGCAGCACAGGTCCGACGTTCACAATGTAAATATTATTTATGGTCGTGGGCTTTCACCAAAAAATTGAATTCGAATTCAAACTATCCCTATTTAATTTTGTGCAATTCTTAAAAAGTTCAACTATTTTTCCCATTTTGCAGCTTACCTGTCAACTGCAATTTTATAGTTGTACCAGGTATGTGCACAAAATTAGACGATATTTTTAGGCAATGTTAGGTTCAAGTAGCTAATCCCTTCACCCTAAACGACAAGCCAGCGACTTACGAATCACAACTACGGAAGTCTCAACGTAACGTCCGCACTTATTTCGAGCTTGTAGTCTTAGTCATTAAAAACCCAAGTGGTTCCATGCTCTAAATACTACTGATTTTGAAATAAACGATTTTTCTTCTCTTTCTTTCTATTTCTTTCATATAATCATACAACCCTTTAAGGCATACTTTGTACGAATAAAAGAGCAAGACAAGCCACGTTAATCATGAATATGTACTTTTATAAAACCCGATTTCGAATATTTCTGCCTCTGGCCATCATCAGTGAAAGAAACTTCGGAAATTATCGAATTGGAACTAAATAAGCACATAATATAAAATTGCGCTAGAAACGAGTATAAAAAAGCGATACCAAAATTTTTGTTAGTCAATAGTTTTGGAGCTGTTATTCAAAAAGTAAGGTTGGGTTTTAAGCCCATAGCGCGAGCGGGCTTTTAAAATCGTAATCACTGACTTCATTTACTCGAATAGACTCAATATCAGAAAAGGCCAAAAAATAAGGAACGGGCGTTTTTAAGAGAGAAGTATTAATTTTCAATAACAATTTCTAATTCCAGTCTCCATTAGTTCATTTATTCCAACCAGAGGCCACTGTTGCTTATGAGACAGTTTTGGCATCTATCTCTCAATGCTTGCATCGATTTCCCAGTCGTTGCAAAGTCGTCTTTAAACTCGTTAAGATTGTGAATGATACGCTCTCGGGAATCTTACTAGTCAATTGGAGGTGATTCATAAACTTCGTTTTTCAATAACACCAGAGGAAGAAATCGCATGGAGTAAGGTTGGGACTATGTGATGGCCATTCTACCCTAAGCCCAACTCCAATGACACGTTCTCCAACTCCAATGATCCAAGACTTGTTCAAAAAGAAGCGAAGAACTCCCTTCTTACAACAACTCCCCCTCCTCCACCCTCTTCTATTTAAGTGGTTCAATAACAAACATCCCTCGCTCCAAATTGCCCTCAAATAAATTGTTAGGGTATCTTCTGCACTAGGACTGCATTTAAAGTAAATTGCCTGACAAGATACTGTAGTCACAGCTAATACTTGGTAAATTAACATTTAAGATAATCCCAATTTTCCTTTTGACCCCTGTAAAGAGTAAAAAAGTTTTCCTCTCAGTACCCGTGTTTCTGCCTTACCTGAAGAATTGTCTTCTTTGTCCGTCTCCATCGCGGCCCAGGTGTTATGTGCGCGAAATACTGTAAATTTTTAAAACGTATGGTTTTCTAATTCACGCTTTCGTAATTAATGAGCACGTCTCTGCACAATACCAGGGTCAACTGGATATCTAAAATTTGAGGTAAATGATGACTTCCTTTTCTAATTCCACCGATCTGACTTACTAACACTTTTCTTCATCTTCACTATGGAATGCATGCTAAGTTAAAAACACGTCAAAATGACTAGAGAAGCAACTTTGAAACAGAAACAAAGTGATTCATTAACAAAAAGTTTACGCGTGAGCTTGATTTATTTGTCAATCCTGTTCATATAATAAATATTGTTATATTTAATAGCTAGTTCAAAGCCCCCTGGTCACATCATCTGCGATTTTATAAGCGCGAAAAGAACAGACTATTTAGCAAGGACCGTAAGAAACAAATTCTATTCGCAAGTGCATTCCCACTCAGGATTCCCTGAGCATTGAAACGGCAAGTTAAGAAGGAAAAAAATGAAAAAAAAGACTAAAAATAAAAGGATGAGCTGCAAAGGAGGTATTAAAATGGAAAGAAACGAAGACGGTGTGAAAGTTAGAAGTCCCGAAGGCGTATTTATAGCTGAGGTAACTTCACACTTTGCCTCCGGAGTGGGTCATATATGGTACACGTGATCATCTAACCTAATGTAACCAAAGCACTATCATGTATCAGTAGAAATTTTCGATGTTTCGTCAAATTTATGTTCATCAATCGAATAAGCTAGTTCTGATTAGAAAGAAAATTAATGGAGTAACCATATTCGTGAAACCAAAATCCTTCATTTTATAATTCACAGTAGAGATGTTTGTCGGCATGTAATTTTACCTGTGTGGAGAATCGTAGTCAAAGTGTTGACAGTACTCCACCCCCCTTCTTGGATTCACCAGACACACGGTAGACAAACCTAATCTCTTCGCCTATCTTACGCCCCATGGAGAGGTCATATAACTCCATCAAAAACGACAGGTACATTTAAAAACATCTCCACAATTACGAAAAGTAAATATGCTACACTGCAGACTCTGCAGGCACCGAAAACCTCATGACATAAGCTGATGTCCCAACCTTGGAGCTCCCCTTGCCAAAATTCCGCCACAATTCCCATATACTGCATAGTTTGACAAGCATCTTTTCCGTTGTAGAACATGCATCGCGACGCAACCAAAACTATTCCAAGAGCGAAAAGGATAAGTTCAAAGCTGTATATGAAATTTCGCTCATGTATCCATGAATTTGATTCATTCTTATTGATTCAAATTTCGTGGTGGTATGATAACGGTACATTTATTGGCCACGAAGAGCAGTCTCTGTTATCATAAATGTGTAGTTTAAAAAAATTTGATGATCGCTAACCCAGGAATATTTACTCAAGAACAATCGGTAATTCAGCGTAAATTCGACGGGCATATGTTCTAATTTTATTGTTCCATTGAGTTCGGATTACTGATTTTCTTCTCAACCTGTTCTATCTTTATCATTGTTCCAATGTCCACTAACATCGCCATAGTTACAACTATCCCTATTGTTATCAAGAATATTAATAGGACTCTAAAACCTGGGGCTACTATCGCTATTACCACCAGCTTCATGTTCATTAACGTTACTTCCACTCATAGCTCAACACGCAGACCAGGGATAATGGTAATCATGGTGGAACAAGACTAGTCTTATTAGGCAGGTAATTTCGGCACCACAATCGAGCAACACTTCAGTGTCGACCCGCACAAACCGCGTCTGCCACACAAGCTAAACACGTTGACTCCGATTCTCCACACAGGAAAAATTGCATGCTGACAAATTTCTCTGCTGTGAATTTAAAAATGATGGATTTTGGTTTCACAAATTTTGTTACTCTATTAATTTTCTTTCTAATCAGAACTAGCTTTTTCGATTGATGAACACAAATTTGAAGAAAACTCGAAAATTCGTATTAATACATGATTAATACATTAGGTTAAGTTAGATGATCGTGTGTACCATATATGACCCACTTCGGAATCAACGTGTTAAAATTAAAGAATCGCAAAAAGACGAAAACATGAAGGCAGAGAATTAAAAGCGACAACAACGAAAACCTTCGTGCAGTTATGTCTCTAGCTCGGCACACTGTCTTCCTCCATGAAGGAGACAGAAAATAAAAAACCTAACGTCGAGGCTAAAAATTATATACAGAGTTCACAACAAGCTTCTGTAACAGGCTTGACCGGCTCTTTGGTGTGTAAATTTCATAGTAATGGCTTAATTTATTTAATAAACTATTCCAGTAATTCATTAGAGCTTGCAACATTTCCAAAAGGTTATATAAGAATCGCTGCAGTTGTCCTATAGAAGTTTCAACGTCATCCATCCATACGAGCGTACATCGTTTTCATTTTTAGAACGACAGCTGTTCGCAAATCTTAAATGTTAATATGCTGCAGCCCTGCAATAATTTTTTTTTAAGCAAGGAACCAGTAAACTGAAACCGGTGTCTGTAGAAAGCGTATTTTCTATTGTTGAATTTTATAATGGTAAGACTTTGCATCTACGTCAAGATCCGTAATAGCACCAAAGATACTCGTCACTCACCAAAATAAATTTGGACTTCGTGGATAACAACTGAAGCTCTTTCCCTAGCTAGGAATCACACGGTACCTGCGCATACCTTTCTACCGGTCAGGTGTTGATTATGCACATCAAGGGCTTTGTCGAAGAAAACGCATTCCTACAAGGGCTGTTTCCCCACGCTAATAGTTAAATCCAAAACACTTCGTCACAATTACAAGTAGAAACTACTCCAGTGACGAAAAAAACGTATGCGTAGCGTCACCAAGGATAGGTCTGTAAGGCAGCTCTCTGCCACCAACACGCCGACCACGTTTACCAGCGATGGCTGCAGCATGACTGCGGGTGACGTCTATCAGTTTATCTTTTACTTCTTTGTACATCTGAGGCACAAGCTCCACGAAGAGTGGCAGCTACCCTAAAATTCCCTGAAGTTACCTTCATTCATCCGCGTAAGTCCAAACATGAGACGCTTCTGAAGTAACCGAATGTTCTCTAATTTGAATAGTGAGAAAATAAACAGATAAGATCATCGTCCCTTACTGAATATTCACAGAAATATAGTAATTGCGATACGGAAAAAATTAACGTTCGTTTTTAAATAATTATGAAGTCTTCCTTATATTAGTTGGCTAAAAATTAACGTTCGTTTTTAAATAATTATGAAGTCTTCCTTATCGTAGTTAACTAAAACAATGAGTAGGACAGTAAATGTAATACAGGAGATAACAGATAAGCCTTGAAAATTTAGGATTTAATTCAAATCTCCCACAACCGATCTTTGCGAGCTCATCGAGATATACACCTCATAAATTCATGAATAATTTACTCAAAAAGCGTATGCATGTGTATATATATATATACATACAAAACCCCACGACCTGAATCATATTGACAAAAACCCGAGTCTAATATTATAAATATATCAGGCTCAGGCTTCTGTCAATATAATTCTTTACGCACACGCAAAAAAAAAAAATACCACTCATGTATTTTCCACTTTCTCTACCCTCATACTCATCAATACTTTTATAGAAAATAGAACCGTTTATCGCAAGTAGCTTCATGTTTAAGACGTTTATTGAGCAAACGAATATTGAGTCAGTATGGCATCCTGAAAGATGGTTTCTAAATCAATATTGCACAAACGAATATTGTGTAAACGAATGAATAATTTACAAACGAATATTGGGTCAATATTACACCCTGAAAGATGGTTTCTAAATGAATACTGTGCAAACGAATATCGTGAAATATAGCCAATATTGTACAAACGAATGTAGAGTCAATATTGCAGCCTGAAAAATGGGCTAAAACGGAACATACCCTCGTTTCAATTATGGCCGGAAAACAAAGAAATTCAGAAAAAGAAATCAATTGACACAATCAAAATGTTTTTTTTGCAATGCTTCGTCAAGCGTATTTTTAAGTCGAACGATCTAATAATATCCTTTCTCACGAGAACGAAAAACTGATGGTCTTTCTTGTGCTCTTGAATTTACTTTCCGTCCGTCAGAGTATCTCTTCTCCAATGGTTTGGTAATTTCAAGTGAACTGCAATTAATTTCCAGTTTCTAATTAATTCAGCTAGAAGAATGGCATAGAAGTCCACATTTCAGTATTTGCGCGAGGAATTACATCGTGACAAACTTTCGAGTGACGTGAGAACTGAAAATAATTTCGTAAAATTAATTTCCACCTCGTTAACGACGTCCTGTTCACTTATATTCCATTTATACGAGCCATCTATGACACAGTTTGAATTAACTGCTCATATGTAAGCGTTTTATTTATTTATATGTTAATATATTAAAGAACTCTTAGAGCTACGCAATTAACAGGCCGCTTCTTAAGGTGTTAGTCAGACGTCATCATATTCTTCCAGAAAATTTACTTTGAATCGATTGTGAACTGTATAAATATTCGATACCGTTGGTATGGTTTGATATGAATCAATTCTCTTTAACTAATACGATTATAATAAAAACCTGGAATTGCATTCTAAATACATACTCCTCGAGCTTTTGAAGTATTGACCATTAGATAAGGTGATTTATTTAAGGTAAATATTAAAGATTTTTTTTCTGAAGCGCTTCAAATTCACCCTTAATTATGGGCTCGAAAAGCAATGATTTCTGCATCGTTCAAGATTGACAAACGAGAATAAGTCTCCGGATTATGCCACTGGTCTCGCGCACCATAAACTCTACCCTAACATGCGTCAAGTTACCCGAGTTAGGGGAATTACTCTTAGCACATGGTAAAAATATCCCGAAATGCACAACCTGAAGGACTTTCGGGCAAGAAACGCGGCTTAAGTGCATCAGGCGGTTGTGGTTCACCTTGAGAGAGCTGTAATTGGCGGGTCTGAATTCTCCTGAACTCCGCGACTGGTTAGGCAAGCTTTACGTCGTACAGCTGCAGAAACCACTGCTGATTCTTCATTTAAAATTAATTTCAATTTACTGTTGGGGAATTCGCCAAAGAAAATATTGATAGGAATGTCATTCAAATTTCTCTATTTCTCCTCGGTTTTCAGGCGCCTAAAGCAAATCGTTGTCTCTTATACGCAATTGCAACTCGAAATAAAAATTCAGTTCATACTCCCATTTAAATGTTCTCGAGTTTTTGAAAAATAGAGAGAAAAGGGTCCTTACGTATTATCGGGAGGACTTTTGATTTTTACTTTTTCTTTTTTTTGCACAGGGTTTGTTGGTTAGTATGAAAATCTTTGATTTAATAAACGCGCACTGAGGAAGAGGCTGTTGTGTTCCTTCAGGAGAAAAGTATCTTGCCGGCTGAACGAATCTGTCCGAACAATCACAAAATGAAGCTCTACTTTGGCTCGCGCATTTTCTGGCAATGTAACGTCAAGTCATGCAAAAAGAAGGTGAATATGCGAGTGAACAATTGGTTTGCCGACAGTCGGAATTACAAATGTAATGGTTAGGTTAGGTTAGGTTAGGTTAGGTTAGGTTAGGTAATTCCGGTTTTTTTAAAGGTCCTCCCGATAATACGTAAGCACCGAGAAAAGTTTGAACTGACTGAATTTCAGTTATTATGATGAAAATTTTCTGGTGCTCAGTGCCAAGGTAAGGATCCAGGATCAATTATGTACTTATAAATTAAGAAGTGAAAGATAACGCGCTTCTGTCCTGTTTACACTGTGCTAAGCCCTAGATAATGAGAATTTCGATATAGCTTATATCGGATTTATTATTGATTAACCTACGTTTTTTAGTGTCACTTATTTAATGTTTTTCCTAACTAAATTCGCTCTGAAAATTCTTACGTAAAACAAACCCTCACAATAAATTGTTCTGAAGCATATTTCATTTTTGCATTGTTACTTTGTAGGTATACGAAATCGGGGAATTTCTTTTTCCTAATTGCTGCCTAAAGTTTGTAACACAAATGCGAAAACTTTTCGAGGTGGGAGGAGACTTGAAACAATATTAAACAAACAAAGAGCGACTGGAACAGACCTCATTGATTGACTCAACCCTTGTTCCGATGAGCGAGAAAATAAAGTTCACGGAGGCAGTGAACGGTGAACCAAGGTTCAGGAAATTAAATTTTATTGCGTAATATATTTAGAATTATTTGTGTGTATTTTAGAAATAAATTGTTGGTATTCCATTCCTCCAAGATTCTCCAAGATAGAACCCTTGAAAATCGTAAAATACACGGCGCACTCACCCATACAAAAACAGTTTCCCAAGGGAGGGAGAGAGTGGAGGAAAGTTTGCAGTACGTACATGGGCGAGACTTTCTATAAATTCTGCTGGTACTGGGGCGCCGAGACTGGCCCACAGGATGTGTCAGTTACGAGCATCAAGTGAACGCTGCAATGATGGGTTCAAATCTTCTTTATTTTCTGTCGAGGTCATCGGCCTCAACAGGACAGTCAGCGTGGCCATGTTGTGACGGTGCCCTACACACCTCGGTCATGGTGCCCTACACACCTCGGTCATGGTGCCCTACACACCTCGGTCATGGTGCCCTACACACCTCGGTGCTGGTGCCCTACACACCTCGGTGCAATGGTGACCTACACACCTCGGTGCAATGGTGACCTACACACCTCGGTGCAATGGTGACCTACACACCTCGGTGCAATGGTGACCTACACACCTCGATGTCATGGTGACCTACACACCTCGATGCCATGGTGACCTACACACCTCGATGTCATGGTGACCTACACACCGGCGTTTCCATTCCATCAGTTACTACAGTCGTCCATTGCAAAGAGCGCTAGATCGGTTCGAGCGACCAACAGCTATGTCTTCTTATTGACTTCTTGCAATATGCAAGTATATTCGGCGCTATTAATTGACGCTATTTAATGCTCGATCTAACTGATACCACTCTATGGAAAAGACGGCTGTAAAGGGTTGTTTGATGGAACAGATCTAACGCTCAACGCAGCTTGGGGGCGAGTGCGTAATACATTAATATTATTTATTACAATGATAAAATGAAGTCAATGGACGCAATATGAATTTTAATAGCAATAGTTGGAATCGTAAGGAATCCTTTAAACTTCATCTAATTTGAACTTTTCGAGCACAGGCTGATTTTAAAAAAATAGAAAAGCAATAGGGTCATTTTTGAAATGTACATTTTGCTGCTTCTCTGAAATTAATAGAAAATGAAAACTAACAAATTACAATTAATAAAAGGCGTGTGTTTCTGTGTACCATTGAGGGACAGCCTAATTCTACAGATGTACAACAATTCGAAAATTCGGGTTCTAAATTATTCGAACTTCAATCTAACACTTAACGTTTCCTTTATAGTAAAATTTGGCATTCATAGACTACTTGCATTACTTTACCCTGTGATAAACTAGGATGGAGACACAAGGACAGTTCCTGACCGGCGACTGATGCAGGTCTGCTCTGCGACACTCATAAAAAGGGCTCTGTGGTTTGAACCCACAAACTATAAGAACTAAAATTAGAATGATGACACGAAGCCAGCTAAGTAGGACCTTTTTTTACATTAACTGTTCATAGATTTGCAGTATACATTCGTGAATGTATGAGCTGTGTGGCTCAAGTGCAATCCTGAGGGGGCGGGCTCGGCCACAGCTGCCCCCAGACTGCCTGACACAGCAGTAGCAAACCAACTCATGTCACGCTGCGCAGTGCGTACCCTAATGTACAGTTATGATAAGATATCTAAGTAGCTGGTCATGAGAATCAGAAGACTTCCAATTTTTCGTCTTCTTTTTCTTCGTTTTGCATCAATCATTCTCTTTCTTCTTGGAGAAAATTTATTTCAGGAATGAGTCGTATATGATTCATTTGAACTCAAATGTGTATTCTTTTACAACAGTAAGTTAATACTATTAGTAGCATGTTTTCTTAAAGGCCTTCGACATTTTGTAAAGTAGAAGCATACGCATTAAATGTAATCAGTTGTTACTGTTATTTAAAAATCAAATACAAAGCGAAGGAAATTTGAATAAAAAAAAGTATTCATGGTCACTTACAGAAGATGCTCGTAGTTTATGCATAATTTAGATTGAAACAAAGGTCTCATAAAGAACAAAAAAAACAGAAAATTGAAGTCATCAGAGAAAATAAGAAGAAGACAAAGAGTAGGACAAAAGTCACCGAAGGGGTTAAATATGTGATTACTATGCTTCTATAGCTGTTTTTCTACCTTTTTCAAATATTTCATAGATCATTACTTAGAAATTAACTATAGAGAAGTCGCACAACGTACTCAAATAAAGAAATTTTTCTAACAACGTCAGTGGTAAATTATTGTAGCACAAAGAACATATTGCCCACATTTTCAAATGAGACATACACCAATTGCAAGCGCAATTGGAAGCATGGTTGGTCGCTTTAGGAGCTGGCAGACCTCACACTGTCGTAATCGAAGAGGCCAGGAAAAAAGGAGTGTTTAAACAGATCCCGGACAACTTGGAATATCACGCACTTCGCTATCAAGAGTTCTTCACACCCCAACCTCTTTCCTAGCAAGGTACGGTTTGTTCAACAGTTGAAACCCCAAGATTATGAGCCTTGGCACCAATATGGGTTCAGAAT
This sequence comes from Orchestia grillus, assembly GCA_014899125.1. NCBI lineage: Eukaryota > Metazoa > Arthropoda > Malacostraca > Amphipoda > Talitridae > Orchestia > Orchestia grillus. Next base: position 19,360 of record VOMN01003872.1, read on the forward strand.
TCAGGTATTGGCAGAAAATAACCCAAATTTTACGTAAAAATTGATCAAATCTGATGAAGCTCACTCCCATCACAACGAGTTCATAAACTGACAAAATTACAGTTTTTGGGACTCTGTGAATTAGGGAGCCCCCATAAAGCGCACGGTAAGGTGTGTAATGAGAGCATATGACATATGAGATAAGCGGGCCTTGCAAAACTGAAAATGGATGCCAGTCTAAAAGGGGTTATTTTTCATGCATGAATGATTTCTCGTTTTTTGTGAGCGAATAAATTTCCATAATATTCTAATATTGAGTTTAAAATTCCATAACTCTAGTTTAAAAATATAAAGCTATTAAATTTCAAAACCTTTCAATGGCTCTTGGCCCACCCTGAGAAACAAATCTCAAAACACAGAAAAATTTAAATAATGTACTTTCAATACATTTCTAAGCACCTAGTCTGCATAGAATACCTGGTGCTAGTCTATTTCTGTGATTTTACTTCGCACTAAACTTGTGATCTGACGCCAAATCGGCCAGCGAGTTCGAGAGAAAAGCTGTGGTATAATAACGCCTTAGAAAGAAAAATGATTCCCAAACAAATGCGCTTCTAGCTTTTACTCACGGACAAGAGAAGGAAGACAAATTTCTGCACGAGGGAGCTCTAAAGTTTCCAGAATAATGAAACAAGGACCCATCTTTTCCGAAAGCCTCGTATTGTAAAAAAAGACTGATTTTTTTTTTTTTNAGACTCTCTCCAAAAATATTGGTATCCAACTCTTATTAGCTCGGAAACTTGAGAGTTTCACCGGAGTGTTGAATCTCAACACCACTCTCGACAACGATCTGGACATCCTTTTGTAATACACTAGACTTACGGAAGTTCTACAAAATATCTTATTTACATACTATTTGTCACCTAATGGACACAAAAATTTCAAGTTATCTTAAATGAAAGCTCATCAAATTTTCTTTGTACACAATATAACATTTGTACTTTTAAACCAAAGGAGAGGATGAAAAGAAGGTATTTAATGAATTATTTTATTAATTTTAATTTCCATATCTCAGAACAAAAAGGTCCATCCAATAAAACGAAAATAAAGGCTATGCGATGAATAGGATTCTGTATGAAGTAGCCTACAGTAAAGTAAATATTAACCGAAAACGTAAATAATGATTTGAAATGAAATGCAATCAGTGACAATAAGAAACATTCCATGTAAGGGTGCACTCCGCCCCTGCGCGTGCATCCTTGTGTGATCTACCGGGACTCGAACCCTCTACTCCAAGGTCATAGGAAAAGGCATCGCATCAACATCAACTGATACGCATGGCATGCCTACTCAAATAAAACACATTTTTTAATAATTTGGGGACGTTTGAAAACTAAACAAGCTTGAATGTACGTGTAATTTAAAACTCCCAGTTCCAATAAATGTCAAATATGAAATTCGTCACTGGTAGACGTTTATAATAGTTCGGCTAAAAGGAAGTCGCGAGGAAAGCCTCGCTCTAGGAAAAAATACTGTTTTATGGTTTGTTTGCTTCAGAAATTTAATAAACTTTAATTCAAGCACAGGGGGGAGGAGGACCTCCTTCCTCTGTTTTTTTAAATGAATTTTCTACAGGTTGGATATTCAAGAAAATTTAATAAGCTTTAATTTGCGGGTAATTTGAAGTTTCTAGATGCAAATAGATAGAAAATGAAATTTACCTCAATGAAAGAGATTTATCCAAATTGCGCTAAATACGAGCGGTTCAGGGGACCTCGTTGAGGACTTCTTATTTTCCTTTTATTTGGGTAAAAAATAAAAACTTTATATAGCTTAGATGAAATATTTGGTAGGCTTTTATTGAAGACTAATTAAAATTTTCCCCATGCGTTAGGGGCTAAATAAGAGTTCGGCAAAAAATTTACCAGCTTTTTCGATGAGAATTCAACTGGTGTCCAGGTTGGTGTCCAGCGGAGTGTCGAGATTTGTCACTCCGTAAAGAGCTCTCCGCGAGCCATATGTGACAGATAACAGCGCTTTGCTTTACGAAGCATTTTTTCTTCTTATCTTATTTTATTAACGAAATCAAATTAGTGGTAGCGCTTAAAAGCACAAAAGCCTAGTTAGGACACCGTGAGAAAGAAAAATATTCCTGCCTGAAGAAACTCGTATCAACGCAAAGATGACGATCCTTTGTCGTGAATTAATGAACGAATTTTAAATTTTCGATTTTTAAAATTTTTTTATAACTTTTATCAGCAAAGTGATCGATAAAAGTTTTATTTGGTCTAGAGGAACAAAAAAAAGAGCATGAAAGCCAGTCCCGTTGTCTCACCTTGGAAGAAGTGCTACGCACAGCTGCAGCAGTGCGCATAGAAAGAACGAATTTAAATCTCGATCATATATCACTCCGCGGTCAGTTGCATCTTGAAGGGATCACACTTGGATTGAGAATACTCACGTCACGTTCACTTTAAACAGGAGATCTACCGTATCATGTTTACTGCTAGCATTACATTTTCTGGTAATGAATTTCATCATTGCTGGCCTTAAGAGTGTCTTCAAATTCCGGACAAAATACATTTCGAGAAATTTCCGCATTAATGCTGACCAAGCATTTCGTCATAAAGCAAAAACCTCGTTATGGTTAAATGCAGAATTAAATTCTGCATCAAATAAGGCCAAGAATATTAAAAACTGTCAAGTGGTTTAGTTTTACAAGCATTGTATACATTTTTTTATGTATACATTTATTTGGGGACATCCTGTATACTCGACTTTAATTCATTGGATAAACTGAACTTTAATACACTACCCTGGACTTAAACACTTTAAAATGGACTTTAATACTTTATACTGGACCTTAATACTTCATACTGGACTTCAATACCTCATACTAGCTTTAATACATTCTACAGGACAAGTTGCATGGAATAACATTTTTCTCATTTCCTTTGGTGAACGTTATCTAACTCCAGACGAAAATCCTTTGATCGATATGTTCTTCACAGGTCCCAGTAATCAGAGCCCTGTTTTTTCCAGCGCCTCATAATCGCCAATTGGGGCTTTGTGGCGCAGTGCGCAGCGCATTTGCCTTATGTTAAAAAGATCTTTGGTTCGATCCCGCGGGTGCGCTAAGCTGATTTCCATGCAGTCAGTGAGGGTTTCCCAGGAAAGGAAACCCAGTGAGGGTTTCCTCCACATTCCTCATTTCATTCAAGTGGTGAATCAAAAATTATGAGGTAATTGAAGCCCTAAATGTCAACCTGGTACGAATAAAGTATCTTTACTTCTCATCAACCCAATAAATCTTATTTAAAAACATTAAGCAGCCTGTCTGACCCGCGCCTTTGCACACCCTGTGACTCAAAGAAAGGTTTCATGACTCGAGGATATTTGTGTGAATGTTTTCAAGTAGCCAAGTACACGCACGCACGGCCCGCAGTGGGAGTCTGGCTTACGTAAGCAGACCCGTACACAAATTACTCTACGATTAGGCGGCCCAGGGGTCAATGTACGTAAGAGTATCGCCAAGTCCAGAGAGATCAATGAACATGATAGTCCCACCAGGCCTTAGAGGGATCAATGCACGTGTACCACAAGGCCGCAGAGGAATCAATGTTCGTGAGAGTACTTCGATGCTAGAGAAGAATCAGTAGTAGAAGTAGTACCATACACGAGAGGAATCAATGTACATGAGAGCACCACCATTCCACGAAGGGCTCAAGGTACTACTGCACACGAGAGTACCACTACCACACGGATAGATCAATATGTATGAGAGAATCTCTACCACAGGGAAGGATCAATGTACATGAGAGCAACACTACCACAAGGAAGGGCAACACCCAGGAGAATACCACTACCCGACGGAAGGATAAATATGCAAGTATCACAACTACCACAAGAAAGGATCTATATACAAAAAATTACCACTAACACACGCAGGAATCAATACTTTTGAGAGTACCACTACCACACGCAGGAATCAATACTTTTGAGAGCACCACTACCAAGCGCAGGGATTAATACTATTGAGAGCAGGATTAGTACTTTTGAGAGCACCACTACCACTCGCAGGGATACTTTTGAGAGTACCCCTACTACGGTCAGTACTCGTGAGTGAGAGTGGGATGAGCTTATGCCACCGTGGAGGAAGTCCAAGATGACCTCGACGACAAACAGACGCTGCGCTGTTCCATCGTCTCCCGCTCACAGACTTGGACTATGAAACCCACATTCAGGTCACACATTCATTCTAAACTTGCCCTCAGCTCTCTCGCATCCTTCGCTTGAGTAAAAACAAAATGATCACTGACTCGCATTTATGACACTGTGCGTTATTTATAATATCAAATGCGATTTTCAATGATGACCGTGTTGTGCTTACGGATTTATTCAGGCCCCCGAACAATTAACTATCACAGTGCTGTTATCGTAAACGGGGTAACTTGTAACAATACTGTAAATCTCGTTGTTAATTTTCGCAGAGGATAGACGCCTTTATATTAATTTTGTTGTTATACATTTTTGACTATTAAATACACCGTAAATAAAAGTTCTATAAGCGTTCAGTAACACTGTTGCGTCTCTGTTTTCTTTGCAAGGATGTAATGCACCATCCATAAGATCGTAGAAGAACATACAAACATTTTATTATTTTCCCCTATGCCATGTCTGTCATGTTTTTCCACAAATCGCTTCGAGGGCTTTTGATAATTTTAGACTCGTTAATTAGACCATTCACTATTGTTTATAATTTCAATCAAAAAGATCTCTAATCATAGTGTCTTCAAATTTAAAATCGATTACGCCTTTTTACTCGGTCTATAATTTTTTATCATTTTCATAACACCATATGAAGCGATGATCGATGGCATGAGTTAATTCTTCAAATGTCATTGAAATATTCCCTTAATCTTAATAAATTATAATGATTCCAATTTCATTCGGCTGCGCAATCGATGTTTCCATTTGGGAAAGCATGATATGATTTCTAATAAAAAGACCTAGCTGGTTTTTGAACCCAACACTTTTATGACGCCGTTATTATTGGGTTCCCGCGTGAATGGGTGTTCACAACTCTCACTTTTCCCTTTTAACTCAACGTTTCATAACGCTTGTATTCTATTTCTATATTTCACCAAATTTCACTCAAACTACCGAAATCAACCACATTAATCCAATAAGAAAATTTTACCCACAAAAGATACTGAAAAAGTAATTCGCGGCTTAAAAAACGCTATAAATTTTGACCCAGTGATTTAGGGGCAAAAACCATCGTTAGTACACCTCAGTCTGCTTGGTTCGTCCCACCGGCACAATAACCCTCACTCCTGTTCTCAAAAGAATACTGGCGCGATATCCCGACGACCACCGACCACACACTCGGTCTCCCAACACAGGTGTTGCGTAATCTCAAAAACACCTGTACACTTCAAATTTGTCCGAGTCAAGGATACTTGTCATTTGTAACAGCAAATTTAGCCTCCTATGAACAGGGGCCTAGATTACTTGGATCCCTAATATTAAATCGTTTCTATTTTAACCATAAAAAACTGATACCTTGATCTGGAAGTAATCAGTACAATCATGTTGTTCATAGACGATAACATTTAGCCAAGAGGTTTCAATTGTCAGTTTCATTTCAAAGTTAAGATTATTCATCGTTCGCTGGTTTTTCATAGAAATGTAGAGGCACAATTAGAATGCTCTAAAATAAAGATTGGTAACCAACATGTGCCTATCGAGCCTGATCTGGCATTTATAATGACAGCTTCTCGCTCGTATATAATTTTTATCTAATATTTTTCAGCACGACAGAACGCTTTTAGTGTTATACACTGTAATAAAAAACCTTAGTTCTCACGAAAATACGTTTTAAAATATCTGACTCCCATGGCGTTAAAAAAAACCTAAGAGAATCTAATTATGACGTTTGATAACATTGAAAAACATATGAACATGAGCTAAATAAGACTGCTTCACTTGACAGTTGTCTCCAATTCAAATATATCAGAAATTTGAAAGATTCACTTGAACGACTGTGACAAATATAACATCTTATGAACCTAATATTATTTCCGTGAGAATACAGTGTAATGAGTCTCACTTTCTTATTAGGATGGATCAATGATAATTTCAACGTTTTTCTGGGTAACGTAGTCAATTTTTTATCTTATTGCGTAAAAGAGAATGGGACAATGCGTCTAGCTGGGTTGTGGTCACACCAGGCATTGACAAACGTACGAACATATTCTTGCTCAAGGAAATTGTTCAAGAAAATTGCCGAGCAATATAACTTCTAGTCTAATGCTTTGACCGATGCGTAATGTAGAGTATGGGACATACTACTCAAATACGGATTATTTAAAATGTCGGATAATTCTGTATTTCAGGTCAATATTATCATTGCAAAGCCAGGAAATAACAGCTATCTAAATAAATCTAAAGTTACCTTTGTGTCTGTAATACGTAAAGGACGAACTAAACTTATATTTCAACAAAATAGCGAAATTTGTTTACGCAGTTGAACATTTACATGAAACTGAATCTCGAAATTTATCTATGTAATAAATATTATATTTTATGTAATATTTATACTGTTTGTTAGGAGAGAATGGAATTCAATACTTAGTAACGAAGAAGAACGAAGAGGAAAGAATGAATGACTTATGAACACAAATTTACTTCTCGATTAGCGCAAAATTCAGCCGAAAAAAGTTTAGCACAAAAAAATCTGAGAAATTCCTTACTTCTCCGTAGTCCAGTTAATTTGAGTTCTATTATGTCATCCGGGAATTTCGTCTTCCGTTTTCTGAGAAGCTCTTCCTCGCTGTATGTGTCCATACGCACCTCGAGTTAATAAAATGTTCGTTGCTAAGTGACGACACACCGGCGCGTGTCAATGTTGCGGAACGCTTGTCGCGCTGCACTTGGTGTATGGGTTATTATTAGTGCATCGAACGTATTGTTATGAACTTAGGTACTCGTAATCTATGTTCCATGGGTGCTAAAAGAACGGTAGTAATAAGCGCTTCTGTTGTATCTTACTATTATTCAAACACTATTAATTTCTGTATCTTTTATCTACTACGATATGTTTTGTTTTACTTTTTTCATTCTATGTAATTATTCATTCATGTGTGAGACGCACCTTTATGGTAAACTTATTCAAATGAACGTAAATACTGCGTATGTAACGTACTTATGCTACCATATGTATTTGCGTAATGATCATTGTGTAGACTTAGCGATAAATGTCACTGTGCATAATTATATTTAGCGTGGAACTAGAAAATAAATGTCAGATAGTTATCTCTTATTGTAGGGTTCCTACTTACACGTGCATTCCTTGTATTACATAATGTTAGTTATCGTAAAAGTAGATTTTGTAGGATAACTGCGTGTCTTGCATCGTACGAGAGTCCACTTCAGTAGTAGATTGATTAAAAAATTAATTTGTTTTTAATTTTTTAAAGCAATAACATTGCGTTTTTAACGATTTGGTTGCATTGTAGAATGTGTATTAAATAACCAAACATTTTCTTTGATGTTTTATCTTCGATCTCAGCCTGCGCACCAAACAATGTACATATGGTGAAATTCAGAGTGATACAATCTAATTCCTTTTCAAGATGTAGAAGACGATACTAGTTACAGTGCAGTCTCGTATCCTAATGGACTGTTGAAACACCCCTACCATAGTATGTCAAATTATTTCAGGGTATATTATAGGATGTTTAGCTGCCAGTGAGTATACATTGAATTCCTAATTCTAAATCATATCTCATCCTTTCCATGAATTTTTCACTCGATCAGTCTTGTGTAATTATGAGGAGAAACGCAATAGATTACGAACATGTACGTGTACGATTAGCGTATGACCCTGAAGGATACCCTAGAAGTCACAGAACTCATAGAACTTATTCAGGCCCATAAGTAGCTATATGCAAAAATGTCCATTGCGTAGTTTAAGAAATCCATGTCTGTAATATTTTAACCAATGTTAAACTTGTGGTATAAAATTGTTCAAACAGAGGCGTCTTAAGGGGGTAAACAACGTCTTATGATTGCTGACAGGGCTGCCACTGCGAGGAACGTGAACTTGCCTTTCTTTACTGCCGAGCAGCACTCAGCGGTGACATGAAATTAGCATTAATTAGCATTAGTTTTAATAAAATGACCTTCTCAATAGAAGGCGACCGCGCTTTGCACTGCGCCACAGAGCCCCGCAGTCGAACATCATGAAGTCAGTTGAGAGAAATGGGCGTGAATTGCTTTCGTGCTTTGAGATTGGGGTCAGGCTGGCACACAATAGAAAGATGAATTATATTATGGTTTCTGAATGAAACTACACGACGATGACAGATCAAACTCCAAGTCACCGTTTCATAACACGATAGCATTGATATCTTTATAAGCATGAAAAATATACTTTCATTCCACTTTTCAATTGAAGGATGTTGTAATATAATTTAAATCCTGGCCTGCATTCGCAGGTCAACGGACATCAATTTCTTGGGGCGAATATGTGTATACATCCAGGGAAAAAGAGGTACAAAATTTCACACCTACCAGACAGAGGCAAACTAAACACTTGGGCAACTATGAAACTTCGCAAAAAAAGTCTGGGTTTTGAGCTATTTAATAAAGACGCTTAGACCGGTAATTTCTAGATTATTCCAGATCACGCAGCAAGGTAACTTCTATCTTACCCATTTGCTGCTGTTCATTCTCTGTTGAGACGCAGCGATAGCAACGTGACTACACTCGATTCTTTTTTGGGGACGCTTTGTGTGTCCCCCTGTGGACACAGGTGTTATTCAACACCTGTGTCATCAGAGCAAGGTCTCCTGATAAGAATTGTAGCGGCTTCTGGCGATATTTCTCGAATGCAAGGCTTTAAGTTGAAGTTACCACAAGTGCATCGATATGGGCGGTGGAAACTTTGAACAATTTATGTGTAAATTAAATGTATAAATGAATCAATTCGTGGGCAATTTTATTTTCAAATTTGAACTTTTCAAAGATTAAACAGCTAATATGTTAAAAAACGATGTTTTTCTCAATATAGCGAAAGTGTTAAAGTTTCCCACTCTCGGGTAGGTATAAATGTATAAATTTTATACCTCTTTTTTTCCTAACACCCACCCAGTCACCCTGCATATACATTAATGATAAAAACATACGCAAATGAACATTTATTAATTCCAACAAGTTTTACCGCTGGGTTTTCAATGCCTTACAACTACTGGTGTGGTGAGGGAAGTGAAGAATGTGTGGTTTAAGCTTCCTTTTCCAAGGGAAGTACTCCGTGGTTACGTGAAAACTTTGCCTGAGCCGAGATTCGATCCCAGGTCCTCTCGGTTACGAGGCCATCACGCTACCAGTACGCCAAGGAGCCAAAATGAAGAATGCAAAACCGGTTGATTCCCACTCAGTAATAAAGTACTTTAGAAATACAGAATCCTGCCATTAGGTGCAGGGGTCAGCACACGGCCGATGGTTTATCCGTTCGCCCTCATGAGGATTCTTTGGCCGCGTTAAGGCGCAGTGGCTACGCGCTCCATTCTCAAGTGAGGAGGCTCAGGTTCGACTCCCGGCTGTTCAGACGGATTTTCGTGGAACCTCAGAGTGCTTCCTTTAGGAGCAAAAGCTTAAAATTCACATTACTCGCATCACTCAAGCGTCAGTGATCAGGAGACATTGAAAACTCTGAGTGGTGTTGAGCGTCTGCTCCGTTGGAATAAACGAAATTCATTTTTTTCTTGTCTTTTCATAACTGCTTGGTGTCCTGCTTCTGCCAAACCCATCTATGCTGGAAGTCACTTGAAAAGCAATTTCATAATAAGCATAAAAATAAGTTAAAAAAAACTCGAATCCATTGCGATTATATTCGAATCAAAATTCAACGCTGGAATATATTTGAAGCCAGCATGACGCACAGGATGCCATGCATAAATATTGATTACAACTCATAGAACACTTGTGAAAAATAACTATAATATAATAAGGTCGTCGAGCACAAAGCAAAATGGGTGACTGGGATGACGTACAGTACCTGGCCACAATCATCTTACCATTACGGTGGAACAAATCCAGTTGATTATCTTCTAAAAAATTATTGCAGTAACATTCACAGTAACCCTGATAAGCTACAAAAGTGTGCACCAGAATTCATTAAATTTTTAACTGGTCCCTAAAGTTTCGTTGGTTTAAGCAAATGAAATATCTACAAGGACTTTGGGCTCCACGGCGCACTGGTTAGCCTGATAGCTTCGCAGCTGAGAAGTTAGGGTTCGATTCCCGGCTCAGGCACTGATTTTCACGTAACCAGGGAGTACTTCCCTTGGAAAAGGAAGCTTAAATCACACATTCCTCACGCGTCAGTAGTTGTAAGGCATTGAAAACCCAACCGTAAAACGTGTTGGAATTAATAAAAGCACTTTAAAAAATACATTGTTTTTAACTAGCTCCAACATTGTTTTAACTTGCTAAGCAAATGGAATACAAGTGTAACTAGAAAAGACACATTGTACATAGCATCTAATGTGCATTACCTCACAGGAGACACATTATTAATTAATATTAAAGCATCAACGAAACAATTAAATAACCATGATGAAGTTGCACGAGGATGTAATCAAGCCAAGAAACACATTTTCAAGATAGAGATGTCAAGCAACAGCGGGTGTATATACTCGAAATCCGAGCGCAGCAGACTTGCTTTCCCTTGGGAAATTAAGCAGCTATTGGGTGGAAATAATGCGTTCAAAAGAGAAATTTGTACAGATATTTGCATACGTTCTCTTTGTGAAATTTTGCGACTGGGAGAATAAGCCAGCAAAAATTGATTTATCAAAAGTGTTTATCTGATCAATTATTTTAAAAGCTAATATATTTGAGATTAATACAGAGAAATAACATCATGAAGTATCGCGCGTTATACAATTAAAAACTTTAAGAATAGACTGAACTAAATAAAAATGCACGTTATTACTCTGAAAACAATTATCTGTACATATGAGGTGTATCTCAAAACTCAATCACAGATATATTCGAAATTATTAAAATCCAAAAAACAAGACACTCCCCAGCTTTGAATGGAAGCGTCTAGAATCTAAATGAACAACCAAAGTCCTCCGCGCTGCTGGCCGCAACCAGAAGTTTGGCCTCCACCTACAACCCAATCTAACTTTTTCGCTCTCATTCGATGATCAGTCAACCATGGGGCGGCGTCCCCCGCGTTCAGGCAGCCTAACTTATTTAACAATTATAAACGCTTTTGCAAGAGTGGTACACTGGGAAGCGGGAGCTTTCGGTGAATGTAAATGGAGCGATCGTCCGGAGCCGCATATCTTCTCAGCAGGAGAGCTCATCCAGCTGGCTGCGCAGGGTAAACTGGTCCTCGTTGTACACAGCGGCATCTGAAATTAAAAGATTATTTATTGATAGGCGGTGGTAGTGGAGCACGTTTTGATCTGCTACAGCGTATTGTCCTTGAGAAAGTGTACGTTTGTCTATTTATGTTTTGTAAATACAGGCTTCATAATATAGATACAAGTCAATTAGTGGTAGTGGTGCGCGCATCTTGTGCAGCGATATCTTCCAAAAAAAAAACACGAATGTCCTGTCAACCGAACATATTACCATGTACGAAGATGTCACCATTACAATGGTTGGTGTTGGCACCACTATTATAGTACTAAAATCATTAAACTAGTACTTGTACTATTGCAATAGTGCGGGTACCATTGTTATGATGCTTTTACCAATATAATATCACTAAAAAATTAAGTGTACAAAGCTATGTATCGGGAAAGGCATAGGCCTCAATAATTAAGGCAAAACCCTTGCATTCAAATTTTTCTTTACAAAATAGTTTATTTTCATTTAATTTTGTTCAACAAAGACAATAAATAATTCACAGTTATTATTCAAAATCAGCTATTTTGATTCATCTCTAGATACAACGAAATTACCGAACGTTTCCAAACATGGGCACAAATAGTTTGAAACACATCACTAAGAACAATCAAAGCGATCAAAGGAAAAGTTTTCATCGCTCTTAATAAATATCGAAATACAAAAAGGTTCACAACCCTAGGAGCTCCCAGGACCAGGCAGGGACCGTAAATGACCTAGACGCCACAGAGGCAGCAACAGGCACCAGGTACAATTGGCGCTCGCATCAATGCACTAACTGAACGGAGGAGAGGTGGTAGAAAAATGTGGGATCTATAATCAACATCGCCCGATGTTTTAAAAATTCGAAGCACTTACGTGTCTAAAGGAGAGACCTAAATGCAATTTTTGGAATCGCACTCTGAGATCGACCAAGTTGAGGAAATTCAGATACCCTAATTGTTCTGAAGTCTGTTGATGCCATCATTAACTGTCACCACAATTTTTCAGTGTGTGCACACCCACCAGCAAGGTAGTAGGCACGGTCGGCAGCGGCGTTGACCTCGGTCCGCACAGCGCACAATCTCGACACCTTGCTCTCGCACACCGCTGCAGCGTACAGGCTCTCCTCAGACACGCGTCCCAGCTGCTGCAGGCAGCGTCCGTAATCAGGGGCGCCCTCCAGAAACGCCTTCTGTGCCACGTTCAGGAAAGACGCCTGTTCCTCGCCTATGCGCTGCTGACCGCTCCTGGACTCTGCATACTCCCTGCCACATGGAATGCATGTGAGCCTCTATGTTGGGACATGTCAATGCAAACTTATAGTGGTCATGTGAGCCCGTTTGAAGGGACGTGTCAACGCAAACTGTGTTGTTCATGTAAGCCTGTGTTTGTATGGATGCAAGTTGGCTGTGATGATCGTAAGATAACTGCATGTAGAGGACTGCGGGATCTACACGAACTTGCTGTGATGTTTGTAGGAGACTAAAATTGTTAGAGTTGCATGGCGGTGAAGTCTACAATAACGATATCCTTGCGGTTTATCTTTTAATTCATAAGTGTGAATGGGGCTAACCATCTTTCATAATTATGATGAAGAGGAAGAGACAGAATAGAAATTTATTTTTGCTGTCATTACCCAACTTCCCACCAGGACCACCGCAATCGGGGAGTGAAATGAGTCCACGACCTATTACTTGAAGGGTCCTGCGCAGTTAAGCTCTGCGAGATGAAACCTCTATGTCTCAAAAGTACACATAATTACCAAATAATACACAAAATACGCAAGAAGAATTTCCTAGTATATGAATTAAGAAGTAGTAGTATGGATAGCAGCTCTTTAATAACTCAGACTATCTCGTACTGAAAGAGCAGGGACCATTTAGCAAGAACTTTAGAGAACGGGGAATCTATGCACAAGGTGTGTTCCCACGCAAGATCCTCTGCGCATAGAAACACACCAAGTTAAGGAGTGGAAGAAATAATAAAAATCATAAGTGAAAGAGGTATGAAAATGAAAAAAAACTTGAGCACGAAAGATAAAAGTCTCGAAGGCCTAGCTAAAGTGAGGTGACCTAACAGTGTCCTCTAGAAACACCAGTACCCTTAGCATACGATAGACAAACCTAACTAACCTAGCCCTATTGCCTATGGCCTACCCTATGCTTCCTGAAGGGCTACATCAATTAAGAATGCAGCCATTTCAAAAGAGCATATTACCAACAGGAGAGGCATCTCAGATCTTGATCTTATGAGCTCAAGTTTCTGAATAAATTATACGGATGAAACGTAGCTAATCATGATACTGGAATTAAAAAGTCGCATTAGGTGGAGATGTATGAATGAAAAATATGTATTCTCTTGAAAAGTCGGAAATCTTTCCTAGTGATCTTGAGATGGTATTTTCGTTATGAAATCTACAAATGTTAAGCCAAGCTTTCACATGAGTCATACCTGCTCTAGTACTTCGTTTATCAGATACTTTTCCTAATCGACCTAGCAGGCTGCAGACGACCTGTTAACTCTACAAGCACCCGCTTATTTTATAAATGAATGAATAATTTTGCGTTAACAATCAGTCATATTTTACGCACTTGCGTTTATAGTTACCCTAGTTTTGAGAGAAACAATAAAAACTTTAGACTAAACTGTATTATTTCTCATCCCTTTAAAAATGGCCGTGATCTTTATACAGTTGATATAATTCATCCACAGTGACCCGACGGATTAGAGGCGGTCTTTCAAATTTTCTAATTCATTGAGTGCTGCTCTCAGTGGGTGCGAGGACCTCTTGGCAGCGGAGTGCTGCTCCCGACGCTGGACTTTGAGCAACTTCCAGGCCTTGTGCTCCGCTCGCAGCAGCTCAGTCTTCCGCTCGTACTCGCTGATCAGCCGCCGCCTGCGCACCAGTCACGCAGTGAATTATTGCACCAATTCTACCACACAGGTGTACATTCTTGCACACTAGTCTTAAAATCTGGAAGCTTCTTTTATTGGTTAAGCAAATATGTCAAAAATTCTGAATGAACTTATAAGTTACAGCTATGCAAAATAAAAAAAAAAGAATCTGTCTCACATTAAAAAAAAACTCCAACATGACAAAACGACTCATGACTCGTAGAAAATAATTTTTTAAAGATATATTCAACTGAATGAAAGATGTAGATGCTAGACCACAGTAAAAAATTTTTGTCCTAGATCACATTTTCTGTTTAGATGCGAGACCGCAGTAAACTTTTTCTCTCGTAGATCACATTTTCTAACTCCGTACTGATGCAGCAAAAAATTTTAGTTGTAGTGAAACTGAGAATAAACGCGAAAGTGACCGTTCCAATTGGCCGCCAAATTGGAGCACAATAATGATCATGGTTCATGGTAAGATATGGGAAATTTATGAGCTCTAATGATGAGTAAAGTTGTTTTGAACTTACAAGGCCTGTAACAGTACCAAATTCTACCAACACTCGATAAGATTATAAATTACAGAAATGTAACAAAAAAAGATACGGCAGATCTGTAATGAACACCGTGTTTGTCTCCAGGAGTATTCGCTACATCCATTAAGTTACACACGTCTCCTAGAATAATTTCTCAGAAAAATTTCATATTTTACTTGACTCAAACTATCCTCAAAAAATAAGTACAAAATAAATCAACAGCTTCAATCTAAAACTTGTTTTTCATACAATTCAAAAACACTCACTTGTGAACAGCCCCATGATCATCCTTCGGAGAAATTTTATCACCCTTCGAAGAATTTTTGCTGCAAGCATCTATCTTTCTTTTTCTACTCCCTCCGACATTTTCTTTATCACTCCCCGCGCTGACGTCAATATCACTGGCTTTTTTTTCAGCTTCACAGATGCCTTCCTCTAGACCAATTTTAGTACAGCCACTTTCTTTGTGACTGACATCTTTCTTGGAATTGGCTACATTCTTGTCATTCAAATTGCAGGTGTTGCTGAGGCGTGCAGTGCGCAGCGGAGACTGCGGAGTCTTGGGCAGCAAACGGGCAGTTGTGATGCCCTCTGAGGCGAGCTGATCGCCGACTTCCTCGGACACCTGCTCCGAGTTCAGCACCAGGATGCCTGATATACAACATCATTGGATACAATTTCACCTTGCCGTGTCTTCAGATAGAAGCAAAATCATCTGTGTCAATATCATGCAATTTACAGAGCCATTATCTCTTTTTGCTGATCACAAAGATTACCCATTTTAACTGGATAACAAAAACCATCAATTCAAGTTAAATCACGAATGACCATGGATAGGTACATAGTTAAGATACCTACCACCGATGGTTTGCATTCTGTGATTGAAGATAATCAGAGATGAATATAAGCTGATGAAGAAGAGAGAGCATATCTGCCTCTGCAGACAACTCCAGAGCAAAGCATTGAGATCCCCTTGATTATGTATTTTTGTTGTGCCACGCCCAGCAGTTCTAGTTATTGTACTTCTATCATGTAATAAGGTAGAAGTACAACTCTCACTCTCATACTTTTAAGAGAAAAAGTAAGAAGTAGGGCAATGCTTTAACTGGATCGAAGATCTATATCTAATAATGAGTTAACCACAGGCCATACATAATTATTCGATTAGAAGCAATCTTAATTGATTTCAAAATAAGGGTGCTTAATTACACAGACATGTCAGTTTCAAATAACAATTGGCCTTAGAAACAATATAACATTCATGTAACCCTAGGAAATCACAGCTAGCTACAGCAACAATAGAACGTATTACATTGTGAACTTTCATAAAAAAAACTACCAGACCAAAGTCTACTTGCATCTAAATAACCACTGCCCAGATGAAATATTCAAGCATGAAATCAACCCCCGAGTGATGGAGCAATAAAGCACCCAATATACAACGAGAACTTCTTCGATATAAACAATGCGAGGCTACTCAGGATTCCGAAAATAATGAAGCAATTAATAGAGCTAATGTTGAGTCAAAAATTCTGAATGAACTTTCTAGTTACATTTATGCAGAATCAATAAAAAAACTGCCAGTTCTACTTGTCAAACATCCACAAGAAACTCGGACACAACAAAACGACTGATTACACAGATTCGACGTCTCATAAAACCAATTTTATAGAATCAATTGCAATACTAGTTTTAGGAAGTTCCTTACATAATCGAAGGTTGAAGGTACTACAATACTATTAAGTTCCGTCAGATGACACTCAATGTCATTTTGGTATTAACGTCTATTCAATTATTTCATTACTTAATACATTCAAATCATCCAAAAAAATGTTCCTTTCATCTACCAAGAATATGTGAAGATCTACAAGCTAAACATGCCGATAGACCAGTTTTTTTATTTGTAGACAATGCTACCCCACACTCCCTTACAGGTGTACCTTGGTGGGTAGGTATCAGAAGCCAAAGCTCTCAAAACGTAGTCATAAAGGTCGAGTCAAAATGTAAAGTTTCTCAGCAGAATCGCTATCCGGGTGTTCGAAAAAACTCAAGACGTATTTTCTGTCATTTTTTTAAAAATGGCGCTCCGGTGTGTACAGCTCTCGTACATGCTGTTCCTATAAAATTATTGCAAAATATTAATACACGTAGACATGTACTTTCAATCGATGGGTTTCTTACTCTTCAATCGAATTTGAATAACAAAACATCCTCTGAGTGACGTAAAATGCTAAAAGTTACTTAAATCCAAAAGCTCATCAGTTTGATGAGGCTTAATAGTAAAATTTGTAGTAGTTGCAGCAGTAGTTGTGGTGGTAACATTTGATGAGGCTTAAACATTACTTTTAAGGGCAGGGATATGAGGGTGGGAAGGTTGGTCCCGGCAGAGCTGGGCGATGGAGTCTCGGATGCAGATATCAACAAGCTGAGAGACAGTTGCCTTGCCGTTGGTCATCACCCCTCCGACTTGATCTGGCACAATTTGATGGACTATTAGGCTTAGCTAAGGAGGTCAAGAAATACAGAGAAAGAATTAAATTAAATTTTTAGGATATATAACGTTTTAAGATATGTCACTGCATAATAAAAAAGGGCTAATATATTTACCAAATAAATATTGTATCTTCTTACAATGTATTTTAAGACCAGCTCCAGCATTAGCTTGGCAACATGGCCAAGCAGTTCAGGGTAAAAGGATGTTTATTTTCTACTCGATGCCTTAATTTTCAGCAAATTAACAGCAGATAGGTAATGCATATTTCAACAAAGAGGCATTTTTGTTCTTATATGTAACACACATGCAGGGTGCATACATAAACCATGTTTGCACAATACAAATCTAATGCACCGTAGTAGTATTCTAGCTAAGGGGCTCAAGTTCTTAGATAGGTTGTTCCCAAGGCACTCGGAATGGGTGATTCAATTGTAAAAACATTTCAGGCACATAGGGCAACACCAACTTCACACATACCAAAAGCACAGGTGTACATTCTTGCACACTAGTCTCAAAAGCTTTGTTAGCCTAAAATATACTTTAACATGTATGCTAAATACTGTACATATACACAGACACTACAAGCAATTGATTACTCCTCCCATTGCCACAAAACCACAGAGTGTGAATAAAATTAGAAATCAAATTAGTACAAACTACGAACAAACCTTGAACAAATAAATACTATACAAAAACATACCAGAAATAGAGCACACAGCAGAAGGAGCAGAGCAAAGAGAACGTCGTGTCATGGAACTTCTACGTGCAGCTGAGATGCTCTTCCTCCGTTTCTCTGTAATGGCACTTGCAATCTCTGGAGTGCTGCCAGCACCAGTTTCAGCAGCAACAGGAGGAACAAAGACTGAAGATCGCCGACGCCGCTTCACAGCAGCAAGCAAAGTCTGTAGAAATATTGAACACTGATAGGCACCTTATACGCTAGTGGATAATAGGCTTTATCAAATTTTAATCTTGAATATTACACATTCAAATGTATAAATAGATGAAATAGATTGAATTTATGAGTACAAGTACACCAAAACTTGTACATACACTTATATACACCAGAAGTTACATAAATAATAAACCATGAGCAAATATAACTCTTTTTTTCAAGTAATTGGTGGTGATAGTTTTTCAGAGCTTTGAAGAGAAAAAACATTATTTTATTGTGAGTCAGAAGAACAAATACAACACTGTGGAAAAGATCTATTGACATAATAATTCTAAAAAAAGCACCAAAACTATCAGAACTAGCCTGAAAAATTTATTGAAAAGTAAATATCAT
Source organism: Orchestia grillus (assembly GCA_014899125.1). Lineage (NCBI taxonomy): Eukaryota > Metazoa > Arthropoda > Malacostraca > Amphipoda > Talitridae > Orchestia > Orchestia grillus. Next base: position 37,964 of record VOMN01003872.1, read on the forward strand.
AGGCTTGATACCCTTGAGCAATGCATGCTACAAAAATGCTTAGAATAAATAATGTACCCATAATCCATTATAAAGTTGCCATCAATGATAGCTGCACAAACATTATTGATTCAATGTCAAATAAGGTAAAAAAAATTTTTACAAAAATAAAAGCCAGTACCTTCATAGGATCATCCTGAGGTTCCTGCACTTCACTTGCAATAGGGGCTGTATGAGAAAAGAAATAAGATCAAAAATAATGAAGAGTGTTTACAATGAAAAATCCTTTATTAAATTTCAAATATATTTCAGCTGTCAAGAAACACACTATCTATACGTAACTATTTCATTAATGCTGTCAAGCAGGGCTACCTGGAACAATTTTTCTAGGATTTTGTGATAATGTTTTAGTATATGCAATTTTGAATCCAAATTTTACAGTCCCTAAAATTTTAGAATTTTCTCCCCACACCTTAGCAGAACTAACTTCAAAAAAACTTGAAAATATATCTTTTATCTGGAATTTATTTAAATAATTTTAATGAATCAATTCAAATGATTACTAAGCCAAATTTATGGTAAAAATGTTGAAGTTCATTACCCAAATCTTAGAATTGATTAATTTTTTACAGGTACTTTACGCACAGCAGTCACACCCGTGTGGGTTACTCGTCTCAAGTTAGCACGGACCCCGAGTATCCCAAGTAGCCCCACATAACTGTAGGAAGAAGTAAAATGTATACACAAACCTGCACCCTCTTCACTTTGGTTGGTGCATTCAGCTGCTGAAGGTGCTATGACCTCATGTAACAAAGAAGATGATGTTTCCATATTTTAAAGCAGCCAAAGTCTATATTAGTACATCTGCAAGTAAGCATGGTTGCAATTTAGTTAAAGTATAGAGAACAATTTCCTAACAAGTTATTCACATATTCATAGAAATACTAAATATGAAAAAGATATGATGAGAACAATTGGAAAAGCAATGAATGATCTTAGTGTCACGAGAATACTCAAAAATCTCTATTAAATAACTTCGACTTTAGCTGAGATATTCAACTTTATTATTGAGAAATAAAACTCAATGCCCTCCATCTACTATGTGAATACAATTTTAAGCACACACACAGGTTTGAACATCATAATCTTTAAAGTTCATGCCTATTAGTATGGAATTCTAATTAATCTGATGATTATATAATGTAACTTTTTTGAAGCAGTTCACATCTATCCTCCATTCCAGAATTAAATTCATTCACAATTCTTCAATGGATTACACTTTCCCAGCTATTCAAGTTGAATCACACAAATTAAAACACTTAATGTTCACACTTCAGGCACATTGCTCTATTACATTTCTCATTGTTGTTACTTAGT